>JANLBV010000048.1:0-129000 GCA_029849275.1 Papilio elwesi
ACCAATCACTCGACCAACTACTCGACCAACTACTCGACCACCTACTTGACCTACCACTCGACCAACTACTCGACCAACTACTCGACCAACTACTCGACCAATCGCTCGACCAACTACTCAACCAATCGCTCGACCAACTACTCGACCAACTACTCGACCAACTAGTCGACCAATCACTCGACCAACTACTCGACCAACTACTCGACCAACCACTCGACCGACCACTCGACCAACCACTCGACCGACCACTCCACCAACAAGTCGTCTTACTAGTCGTCCAACCAGTCGATTAACTACTCGACTACCTACTAGACCAACTACTCGACCGACCACTCGACCGACCACTCGACCAATAACTTGAACAACTACTCGACCAACTACTCGACCAACTACTCGACCAATCACTCGACCAACTACTCGACCAACTACTCGACCATCTACTCGACCATCTACTCGACGAACTACTCGACCAACTACTCGACCAACTACTCGACCAATCACTCGACCAACTACTCAACCAACTACTCGACCAACTACTCGACCAACTACTTGACCAACTACTCGACCAACAACTCGACCAACTACTTGACCAACTACTCGACCAACTACTGGAACAATCTCTCGACCAACTACTCGACCAACTTCTCGACCAACTAATCGACCAACTACTCGTCCAACTACTCGACCAACTACTCGACCAGCTACTCGACCAACTACTTGACCAACTACTCGACCAAATACTCGACCAACTACGCGACCAATCACTCGACCAACTACTCGACCAACTACTGGAGCAATCACTCGACCAACTACTCGACCAGCCACTCGACCAACTACTCGACCAACTACTCGAACGACCACTCGACCGACCACTCAACCAATAACTCGAACAACTACTCGACCAGCTACTCGACCAATCACTCGACCAACTACTCGACCAATTGCTCGACCAACTACTCGACCAACTACTCGACCGACCACTCGACCTACCACTCGGCCAATCCTTCGACCAACTACTCGACCACCTACTTGACCTACCACTCAACCAACTACTCGACCAACTACTCGACCAACTACTCGACCAACTACTCGACCAACTACTTGACCAACTACTCGACCAACAACTCGACCAACTACTTGACCAACTACTCGACCAATCACTCGACCAACTACTCGACCAACTACTGGAGCAATCACTCGACCAACTACTCGACCAGCCACTCGACCAACTACTCGACCAACTACTCGACCGACCACTCGACCGACCACTCAACCAATAACTCGAACAACTACTCGACCAGCAAATCGACCAATCACTCGACCAACTACTCGACCAATTGCTCGACCAACTACTCGACCAACTACTCGACCGATCACTCGACCTACCACTCGGCCAATCCTTCGACCAACTACTCGACCACCTACTTGACCTACCACTCGACCAAGTACTCGACAAACTACTCGACCAACTACTCGACCAACTACTCGACCAATCGCTCGACCAACTACTCGACCAATCGCTCGACCAACTACTCGACCAACTACTCGACCAATCACTCGACAGACTACTCTACCAACTATTCGACCAACTACTCGACCAACAACTCGACCAACTACTCGACCAACTACTCGACCAACTACTCGACCAACTACTTGACCAACTACTCGACCAACTACTTGACCAACTACTCGACCAACTACTCGACCAACTACTCGACCAACTACTCGACCATCTACTCGACCAACTACTGGACCAACCACTCGACCAACCAGTCGACCAACAAGTCGTCTTACTAGTCGTCCAACCAGTCGATTAACTACTCGACTACCTACTCGACCAACTACTCGACCGACCACTCGACCGACCACTCGACCAATAACTCGAACAACTACTCGACCAACTACTCGACCAATCACTCGACCAACTACTCGACCAACTACTCGACCAACTACTCGACCAACTACTTGACCAACTACTCGACCAACTACTCGACCAATCACTCGACCAACTACTCGACCAACTTCTCGACCAACTACTCGACCAACTCCTCGCCCAACTACTCGACCAACTACTCGATTAACTACTCGAACAATCGCTCGACTAACTATTTGACCAATCGCTCGACCAACTACTCGACCAACTACTCGACCAATCACTAGACCAACTACTCGACCAATCGCTCGACCAACTACTCGACCAACTACTCGACCGACCACTCGACCTACCACTCGGCCAATCACTCGACCAACTACTCGACCACCTACTTGACCTACCACTCGACCAACTACTCGACCAACTACTCGACCAACTACTCGACCAATCGCTCGACCAACTACTCGACCAACTACTCGACCAATCACTCGACCAACTACTCGACCAACTACTCGACCAACTACTCGACCAACTACTCGACCATCTACTGGACGAACTACTCGACCAACTACTCGACCAACTACTCGACCAATCGCTCGACCAACTACTCAACCAACTACTCGACCAACTACTCGACCAACTACTTGACCAACTACTCGACCAACAACTCGACCAACTACTTGACCAACTACTCGACCAATCACTCGACCAACTACTCGACCAACTACTGGAGCAATCACTCGACCAACTACTCGACCAGCCACTCGACCAACTACTCGACCAACTACTCGACCGACCACTCGACCGACCACTCAACCAATAACTCGAACAACTACTCGACCAGCAAATCGACCAATCACTCGACCAACTACTCGACCAATTGCTCGACCAACTACTCGACCAACTACTCGACCGATCACTCGACCTACCTTTCGGCCAATCCTTCGACCAACTACTCGACCACCTACTTGACCTACCACTCGACCAAATACTCGACAAACTACTCGACCAACTACTCGACCAACTACTCGACCAATCACTCGACAGACTACTCTACCAACTACTCGACCAACTACTCGACCAACTACTCGACCAACTACTCGACCAACTACTCGACCAACTACTCGACCAACTACTTGACCAACTACTCGACCAACTACTTGACCAACTACTCGACCAACTACTCGACCAACTACTCGACCAACTACTTGACCAACTACTCGACCAACTACTCGACCAATCACTCGACCAACTACTCGACCAACTTCTCGACCAACTACTCGACCAACTCTTCGTCCAACTACTCGACCAACTACACGACCAGCTACTCGACCAACTACTCGACCAACTACTCGGCCAATCGCTCGACCAACTACTCGACCATCTACTCGACCAACTACTCGACCAACTACTCGACCAAATACTCGACCAACTAGTCGACCAATCACTCGACCAACTACTCGACCATCTACTTGACCAACTACTGGACCAACCACTCGACCAACCAGTCGACCAACAAGTCGTCTTACTAGTCGTCCAACTACTCGACCAACTACTCGACCAACTACTCGACCAACTACTCGACCGACCACTCGACCGACTACTAGACCAACTACTCGACCGACCACTCGACTGACCACTCGACCAACTACTCGACCAACTTCTCGACCAACTACTCGACCAACTCCTCGTCCAACTACTCGACCAACTACTCGATTAACTACTCGAACAATCGCTCGACTAACTACTTGACCAATCGCTCGACCAACTACTCGACCAACTACTCGACCAATCACTAGACCAACTACTCGACCAATCGCTCGACCAACTACTCGACCAACTACTCGACTAATTACTCAACCAACTACTCGACCAATCACTCGACCAACTACTCGACCAACTACTCGACCAACTACTCGACTCACTACTTGACCAACTACTCGATTAACTACTCGACCAACTACTCGACCAGCTACTCGACCAATCACTCGACCAACTACTCGACCAATTGCTCGACCAACTACTCGACCAAATACTCGACCGACCACTCGACCTACCACTCGGCCAATCCTTCGACCAACTACTCGACCACTTACTTGACCTACCACTCGACCAACTACTCGACCAACTACTCGCCAACTACTCGAACAACAACTCGACCAACTACTCGACCAACTACTCGACCAACTACTCGACCGACCACTCGACCAATCACTCGAACAACTACTCGACCAACTACTCGACCAACTACTCCACCAATCACTCGACCAACTACTCGACCAACTACTCGACTAACTACTCGACCAACTACTCGAGCAACTACTTGACCAACTACACGACCAATCACTCGACCAACTACTTGACCCACTACTCGACCAACTACTCAACCAACTACTCGACCAACTACTTGACCAACTACTCGACCAATCACTCGTCCAACTACTCGACCAATCGCTCGACCAACTACTCGACCAACTACTCGACCAACTACTCGACCAACTACTCGACCAATCACTCGACCAACTACTAGACCATCTACTCGACCAACTAGTCGACTAATTACTCAACCAACTACTCGACCAATCACTCGACCAACTATTCGACCAACTACTCGACCAACTACTCGACCAACTACTCAACCAACTACTCGTCCAACTACTCGACCAACTACTCGACCAAGTACTCGACCAATCGCTCGACCAACTACTCGACCAACTACTCGACCAACTACTCGACCAATCACTCGACCAACTACTCGACCAACTACTGGAGCAATCACTCGACCAACTACTCGACCAGCCACTCGACCAACTACTCGACCAACTACTCGAACGACCACTCGACCGACCACTCAACCAATAACTCGAACAACTACTCGACCAGCTACTCGACCAATCACTCGACCAACTACTCGACCAATTGCTCGACCAACTACTCGACCAACTACTCGACCGACCACTCGACCTACCACTCGGCCAATCCTTCGACCAACTACTCGACCACCTACTTGACCTACCACTCGACCAACTACTCGACCAACTACTCGACCAACTACTCGACCAATCGCTCGACCAACTACTCGACCAATCGCTCGACCAACTACTCGACCAACTACTCGACCAACTAGTCGACCAATCACTCGACCAACTACTCGACCAACTACTCGACCAACTACTCGAACAACTACTGGACCAACCACTCGACCAACCAGTACACCAACAAGTCGTCTTACTCGTCGTCCAACCAGTCGATTAACTACTCGACTACCTAGTCGACCAACTACTCGACCGACCACTCGACCGACCACTCGACCAATAACTCGAACAACTACTCGACCAACTACTCGACCAACTACTCGACCAATCACTCGACCAACTACTCGACCAACTACTCGACCAACTACTCGACTTACTACTCGACCAACTACTTGACCAACTACTCGACCAACTACTCGACCAATCACTCGACCAACTACTCGACCAACTACTCGACCAACTACTCGACCAACTCCTCGTCCAACTACTCGACCAACTACACGACCAGCTACTCGACCAACTACTCGACCAACTACTCGGCCAATCGCTCGACCAACTACTCGACCATCTACTCGACCAACTACTCGACCAACTACTCGACCAAATACTCGACCAACTAGTCGACCAATCACTCGACCAACTACTCGACCAACTACTTGACCAACTATTGGACCAACCACTCGACCAACCAGTCGACCAACAAGTCGTCTTACTAGTCGTCCAACTACTCGACCAACTACTCGACCAACTACTCGACCAACTACTCGACCAACTACTCGACTAATTACTCAAACAACTACACGACCAATCACTCGACCAACTACTCGACCAACTACTCGACCAACTATTCGACTCACTACTTGACCAACTACTCGATTAACTACTCGACCAACTACTCGACCAGCTACTCGACCAATCACTCGACCAACTACTCGACCAATCGCTAAACCAACTACTCGACCAACTACTCGACCAACTACTCGACCAATCACTCGACCAACTACTCGACCAACTACTGGAGCAATCACTCGACCAACTACTCGACCAACTACTCGACCAACTACTCGACTGACCACTCGACCGACCACTCGACCAATCACTCGACCAACTACTCGACCAACTACTCGATCAACTACTCGACCAACTACTCGACCAACTACTCGACCAACTACTCGACCCACTACTTGACCAACTACTCGACCAACTACTCGACCAACTACTCGACCAACTACTCGACCAATCACTCGACCAACTTCTCGACCAATCGCTCGACCAACTACTCGACCAACTACTCGACCGACCACTCGACCTACCACTCGGCCAATCACTCGACCAACTACTCGACCACCTACTTGACCTACCACTCGACCAAATACTCGACCAACTACTCGATTAACTACTCGAACAATTGCTCGACTAACTACTTGACCAATCGCTCGACCAACTACTCGACCAACTACTCGACCAATCACTCGACCAACTACTCGACCAATCGCTCGACCAACTACTCGGCCAACTACTCGACCGACCACTCGACCTACCACTCGGCCAATCACTCGACCAACTACTCGACCACCTACTTGACCTACCACTCGACCAACTACTCGACCAACTACTCGACCAACTACTCGACCAATCGCTCGACCAACTACTCAACCAATCGCTCGACCAACTACTCGACCAACTACTCGACCAACTAGTCGACCAACTACACGACCAGCTACTCGACCAACTACTCGACCAACTACTCGGCCAATCGCTCGACCAACTACTCGACCATCTACTCGACCAACTACTCGACCAACTACTCGACCAATCACTCGACCAACTACTCGACCAACTTCTCGACCAACTACTCGACGAACTCTTCGTCCAACTACTCGACCAACTGCACGACCAGCTACTCGACCAACTACTCGACCAACTACTCGGCCAATCGCTCGACCAACTACTCGACCATCTACTCGACCAACTACTCGACCAACTACTCGACCAAATACTCGACCAACTAGTCGACCAATCACTCGACCAACTACTCGACCAACTACTTGACCAACTACTGGACCAACCACTCGACCAACCAGTCGACCAACAAGTCGTCTTACTAGTCGTCCAACTACTCGACCAACTACTCGACCAACTACTCGACCAACTACTCGACCGACCACTCGACCGACTACTAGACCAACTACTCGACCGACCACTCGACTGACCACTCGACCAATCACTCGACCAACTACTCGACCAACTACTCGACTAATTACTCAACCAACTACTCGACCAATCACTCGACCAACTACTCGACCAACTACTCGACCAACTACTCGACTCACTGCTTGACCAACTACTCGATTAACTACTCGACCAACTACTCGACCAGCTACTCGACCAATCACTCGACCAACTACTCGACCAATTGCTCGACCAACTACTCGACCAACTACTCGACCGACCACTCGACCTACCACTCGGCCAATCCTTCGACCAACTACTCGACCACCTACTTGACCTACCACTCGACCAACTACTCGACCAACTACTCGCCAACTACTCGAACAATTACTTGACCAACTACACGACCAATCACTCGACCAACTACTTGACCCACTACTCGACCAACTACTCAACCAACTACTCGACCAACTACTTGACCAACTACTCGACCAATCACTCGTCCAACTACTCGACCAATCGCTCGACCAACTACTCGACCAACTACTCGACCAACTACTCGACCAACTACTCGACCAATCACTCGACCAACTACTCGACCATCTACTCGACCAACTAGTCGACTAATTACTCAACCAACTACTCGACCAATCACTCGACCAACTATTCGACCAACTACTCGACCAACTACTCGACCAACTACTCAACCAACTACTCGTCCAACTACTCGACCAACTACTCGACCAAGTACTCGACCAATCGCTCGACCAACTACTCGACCAACTACGCGACCAACTACTCGACCAATCACTCGACCAACTACTCGACCAACTACTGGAGCAATCACTCGACCAACTACTCGACCAGCCACTCGACCAACTACTCGACCAACTACTCGACCAACTACTCGACCAACTACTCGACCAATCGCTCGACCAACTACTCGACCAACTACTCGACCAATCACTCGACCAACTACTCGACCAACTACTCGACCAACTACTCGACCAACTACTCGACCATCTACTGGACGAACTACTCGACCAACTACTCGACCAACTACTCGACCAATCGCTCGACCAACTACTCAACCAACTACTCGACCAACTACTCGACCAACTACTTGACCAACTACTCGACCAACAACTCGACCAACTACTTGACCAACTACTCGACCAATCACTCGACCAACTACTCGACCAACTACTGGAGCAATCACTCGACCAACTACTCGACCAGCCACTCGACCAACTACTCGACCAACTACTCGACCGACCACTCGACCGACCACTCAACCAATAACTCGAACAACTACTCGACCAGCAAATCGACCAATCACTCGACCAACTACTCGACCAATTGCTCGACCAACTACTCGACCAACTACTCGACCGATCACTCGACCTACCTTTCGGCCAATCCTTCGACCAACTACTCGACCACCTACTTGACCTACCACTCGACCAAATACTCGACAAACTACTCGACCAACTACTCGACCAACTACTCGACCAATCACTCGACAGACTACTCTACCAACTACTCGACCAACTACTCGACCAACTACTCGACCAACTACTCGACCAACTACTCGACCAACTACTCGACCAACTACTTGACCAACTACTCGACCAACTACTTGACCAACTACTCGACCAACTACTCGACCAACTACTCGACCAACTACTTGACCAACTACTCGACCAACTACTCGACCAATCACTCGACCAACTACTCGACCAACTTCTCGACCAACTACTCGACCAACTCTTCGTCCAACTACTCGACCAACTACACGACCAGCTACTCGACCAACTACTCGACCAACTACTCGGCCAATCGCTCGACCAACTACTCGACCATCTACTCGACCAACTACTCGACCAACTACTCGACCAAATACTCGACCAACTAGTCGACCAATCACTCGACCAACTACTCGACCATCTACTTGACCAACTACTGGACCAACCACTCGACCAACCAGTCGACCAACAAGTCGTCTTACTAGTCGTCCAACTACTCGACCAACTACTCGACCAACTACTCGACCAACTACTCGACCGACCACTCGACCGACTACTAGACCAACTACTCGACCGACCACTCGACTGACCACTCGACCAACTACTCGACCAACTTCTCGACCAACTACTCGACCAACTCCTCGTCCAACTACTCGACCAACTACTCGATTAACTACTCGAACAATCGCTCGACTAACTACTTGACCAATCGCTCGACCAACTACTCGATCAACTACTCGACCAATCACTAGACCAACTACTCGACCAATCGCTCGACCAACTACTCGACCAACTACTCGACTAATTACTCAACCAACTACTCGACCAATCACTCGACCAACTACTCGACCAACTACTCGACCAACTACTCGACTCACTACTTGACCAACTACTCGATTAACTACTCGACCAACTACTCGACCAGCTACTCGACCAATCACTCGACCAACTACTCGACCAATTGCTCGACCAACTACTCGACCAAATACTCGACCGACCACTCGACCTACCACTCGGCCAATCCTTCGACCAACTACTCGACCACTTACTTGACCTACCACTCGACCAACTACTCGACCAACTACTCGCCAACTACTCGAACAACAACTCGACCAACTACTCGACCAACTACTCGACCAACTACTCGACCGACCACTCGACCAATCACTCGAACAACTACTCGACCAACTACTCGACCAACTACTCCACCAATCACTCGACCAACTACTCGACCAACTACTCGACTAACTACTCGACCAACTACTCGAGCAACTACTTGACCAACTACACGACCAATCACTCGACCAACTACTTGACCCACTACTCGACCAACTACTCAACCAACTACTCGACCAACTACTTGACCAACTACTCGACCAATCACTCGTCCAACTACTCGACCAATCGCTCGACCAACTACTCGACCAACTACTCGACCAACTACTCGACCAACTACTCGACCAATCACTCGACCAACTACTAGACCATCTACTCGACCAACTAGTCGACTAATTACTCAACCAACTACTCGACCAATCACTCGACCAACTATTCGACCAACTACTCGACCAACTACTCGACCAACTACTCAACCAACTACTCGTCCAACTACTCGACCAACTACTCGACCAAGTACTCGACCAATCGCTCGACCAACTACTCGACCAACTACTCGACCAACTACTCGACCAATCACTCGACCAACTACTCGACCAACTACTGGAGCAATCACTCGACCAACTACTCGACCAGCCACTCGACCAACTACTCGACCAACTACTCGAACGACCACTCGACCGACCACTCAACCAATAACTCGAACAACTACTCGACCAGCTACTCGACCAATCACTCGACCAACTACTCGACCAATTGCTCGACCAACTACTCGACCAACTACTCGACCGACCACTCGACCTACCACTCGGCCAATCCTTCGACCAACTACTCGACCACCTACTTGACCTACCACTCGACCAACTACTCGACCAACTACTCGACCAACTACTCGACCAATCGCTCGACCAACTACTCGACCAATCGCTCGACCAACTACTCGACCAACTACTCGACCAACTAGTCGACCAATCACTCGACCAACTACTCGACCAACTACTCGACCAACTACTCGAACAACTACTGGACCAACCACTCGACCAACCAGTACACCAACAAGTCGTCTTACTCGTCGTCCAACCAGTCGATTAACTACTCGACTACCTAGTCGACCAACTACTCGACCGACCACTCGACCGACCACTCGACCAATAACTCGAACAACTACTCGACCAACTACTCGACCAACTACTCGACCAATCACTCGACCAACTACTCGACCAACTACTCGACTTACTACTCGACCAACTACTTGACCAACTACTCGACCAACTACTCGACCAATCACTCGACCAACTACTCGACCAACTACTCGACCAACTACTCGACCAACTCCTCGTCCAACTACTCGACCAACTACACGACCAGCTACTCGACCAACTACTCGACCAACTACTCGGCCAATCGCTCGACCAACTACTCGACCATCTACTCGACCAACTACTCGACCAACTACTCGACCAAATACTCGACCAACTAGTCGACCAATCACTCGACCAACTACTCGACCAACTACTTGACCAACTATTGGACCAACCACTCGACCAACCAGTCGACCAACAAGTCGTCTTACTAGTCGTCCAACTACTCGACCAACTACTCGACCAACTACTCGACCAACTACTCGACCAACTACTCGACTAATTACTCAAACAACTACACGACCAATCACTCGACCAACTACTCGACCAACTACTCGACCAACTATTCGACTCACTACTTGACCAACTACTCGATTAACTACTCGACCAACTACTCGACCAGCTACTCGACCAATCACTCGACCAACTACTCGACCAATCGCTAAACCAACTACTCGACCAACTACTCGACCAACTACTCGACCAATCACTCGACCAACTACTCGACCAACTACTGGAGCAATCACTCGACCAACTACTCGACCAACTACTCGACCAACTACTCGACTGACCACTCGACCGACCACTCGACCAATCACTCGACCAACTACTCGACCAACTACTCGATCAACTACTCGACCAACTACTCGACCAACTACTCGACCAACTACTCGACCCACTACTTGACCAACTACTCGACCAACTACTCGACCAACTACTCGACCAACTACTCGACCAATCACTCGACCAACTACTCGACCAATCGCTCGACCAACTACTCGACCAACTACTCGACCGACCACTCGACCTACCACTCGGCCAATCACTCGACCAACTACTCGACCACCTACTTGACCTACCACTCGACCAAATACTCGACCAACTACTCGATTAACTACTCGAACAATTGCTCGACTAACTACTTGACCAATCGCTCGACCAACTACTCGACCAACTACTCGACCAATCACTCGACCAACTACTCGACCAATCGCTCGACCAACTACTCGGCCAACTACTCGACCGACCACTCGACCTACCACTCGGCCAATCACTCGACCAACTACTCGACCACCTACTTGACCTACCACTCGACCAACTACTCGACCAACTACTCGACCAACTACTCGACCAATCGCTCGACCAACTACTCAACCAATCGCTCGACCAACTACTCGACCAACTACTCGACCAACTAGTCGACCAACTACACGACCAGCTACTCGACCAACTACTCGACCAACTACTCGGCCAATCGCTCGACCAACTACTCGACCATCTACTCGACCAACTACTCGACCAACTACTCGACCAATCACTCGACCAACTACTCGACCAACTTCTCGACCAACTACTCGACCAACTCTTCGTCCAACTACTCGACCAACTGCACGACCAGCTACTCGACCAACTACTCGACCAACTACTCGGCCAATCGCTCGACCAACTACTCGACCATCTACTCGACCAACTACTCGACCAACTACTCGACCAAATACTCGACCAACTAGTCGACCAATCACTCGACCAACTACTCGACCAACTACTTGACCAACTACTGGACCAACCACTCGACCAACCAGTCGACCAACAAGTCGTCTTACTAGTCGTCCAACTACTCGACCAACTACTCGACCAACTACTCGACCAACTACTCGACCGACCACTCGACCGACTACTAGACCAACTACTCGACCGACCACTCGACTGACCACTCGACCAATCACTCGACCAACTACTCGACCAACTACTCGACTAATTACTCAACCAACTACTCGACCAATCACTCGACCAACTACTCGACCAACTACTCGACCAACTACTCGACTCACTGCTTGACCAACTACTCGATTAACTACTCGACCAACTACTCGACCAGCTACTCGACCAATCACTCGACCAACTACTCGACCAATTGCTCGACCAACTACTCGACCAACTACTCGACCGACCACTCGACCTACCACTCGGCCAATCCTTCGACCAACTACTCGACCACCTACTTGACCTACCACTCGACCAACTACTCGACCAACTACTCGACCGACCACTCGACCAATCACTCGAACAACTACTCGACCAACTACTCGACCAACTACTCCACCAATCACTCGACCAACTACTCGACCAACTACTCGACTAACTACTCGACCAACTACTCGAGCAACTACTTGACCAACTACACGACCAATCACTCGACCAACTACTTGACCCACTACTCGACCAACTACTCAACCAACTACTCGACCAACTACTTGACCAACTACTCGACCAATCACTCGTCCAACTACTCGACCAATCGCTCGACCAACTACTCGACCAACTACTCGACCAACTACTCGACCAACTACTCGACCAATCACTCGACCAACTACTCGACCATCTACTCGACCAACTAGTCGACTAATTACTCAACCAACTACTCGACCAATCACTCGACCAACTATTCGACCAACTACTCGACCAACTACTCGACCAACTACTCAACCAACTACTCGTCCAACTACTCGACCAACTACTCGACCAAGTACTCGACCAATCGCTCGACCAACTACTCGACCAACTACGCGACCAACTACTCGACCAATCACTCGACCAACTACTCGACCAACTACTGGAGCAATCACTCGACCAACTACTCGACCAGCCACTCGACCAACTACTCGACCAACTACTCGAACGACCACTCGACCGACCACTCAACCAATAACTCGAACAACTACTCGACCAGCTACTCGACCAATCACTCGACCAACTACTCGACCAATTGCTCGACCAACTACTCGACCAACTACTCGACCGACCACTCGACCTACCACTCGGCCAATCCTTCGACCAACTACTCGACCACCTACTTGACCTACCACTCAACCAACTACTCGACCAACTACTCGACCAATCGCTCGACCAACTACTCGACCAATCGCTCGACCAACTACTCGACCAACTACTCGACCAACTAGTCGACCAATCACTCGACCAACTACTCGACCAACTACTAGACCAACTACTTGAACAACTACTGGACCAACCACTCGACCAACCAGTACACCAACAAGTCGTCTTACTCGTCGTCCAACCAGTCGATTAACTACTCGACTACCTAGTCAACCAACTACTCGACCGACCACTCGACCGACCACTCGACCAATAACTCGAACAACTACTCGACCAACTACTCGACCAACTACTCGACCAACTACTTGACCAACTACTCGACCAACTACTCGACCAATCACTCGACCAACTACTCGACCAACTTCTCGACCAACTACTCGACCAACTCCTCGTCCAACTACTCGACCAACTACACGACCAGCTACTCGACCAACTACTCGACCAACTACTCGGCCAATCGCTCGACCAACTACTCGACCATCTACTCGACCAACTACTCGACCAACTACTCGACCAAATACTCGACCAACTAGTCGACCAATCACTCGACCAACTACTCGACCAACTACTTGACCAACTATTGGACCAACCACTCGACCAACCAGTCGACCAACAAGTCGTCTTACTAGTCGTCCAACTACTCGACCAACTACTCGACCAACTACTCGACCAACTACTCGACCAACTACTCGACTAATTACTCAACCAACTACACGACCAATCACTCGACCAACTACTCGACCAACTACTCGACCAACTATTCGACTCACTACTTGACCAACTACTCGATTAACTACTCGACCAACTACTCGACCAGCTACTCGACCAATCACTCGACCAACTACTCGACCAATCGCTAAACCAACTACTCGACCAACTACTCGACCAACTACTCGACCAATCACTCGACCAACTACTCGACCAACTACTGGAGCAATCACTCGACCAACTACTCGACCAACTACTCGACCAACTACTCGACCGACCACTCGACCGACCACTCGACCAATCACTCGACCAACTACTCGACCAACTACTCGATCAACTACTCGACCAACTACTCGACTAACTACTCGACCAACTACTCGACCCCCTACTTGACCAACTACTCGACCAACTACTCGACCAACTACTCGACCAACTACTCGACCAATCACTCGACCAACTACTCGACCAATCGCTCGACCAACTACTCGACCAACTACTCGACCGACCACTCGACCTACCACTCGGCCAATCACTCGACCAACTACTCGACCACCTACTTGACCTACCACTCGACCAAATACTCGACCAACTACTCGATTAACTACTCGAACAATCGCTCGACTAACTACTTGACCAATCGCTCGACCAACTACTCGACCAACTACTCGACCAATCACTCGACCAACTACTCGACCAATCGCTCGACCAACTACTCGGCCAACTACTCGACCGACCACTCGACCTACCACTCGGCCAATCACTCGACCAACTACTCGACCACCTACTTGACCTACCACTCGACCAACTACTCGACCAACTACTCGACCAATCGCTCGACCAACTACTCAACCAATCGCTCGACCAACTACTCGACCAACTACTCGACCAACCACTCGGCCAATCACTCGACCAACTACTCGACCACCTACTTGACCTACCACTCGACCAAATACTCGACCAACTACTCGATTAACTACTCGAACAATCGCTCGACTAACTACTTGACCAATCGCTCGACCAACTACTCGACCAACTACTCGACCAATCACTCGACCAACTACTCGACCAATCGCTCGACCAACTACTCGGCCAACTACTCGACCGACCACTCGACCTACCACTCGGCCAATCACTCGACCAACTACTCGACCACCTACTTGACCTACCACTCGACCAACTACTCGACCAACTACTCGAACAACTACTCGACCAATCGCTCGACCAACTACTCAACCAATCGCTCGACCAACTACTCGACCAACTACTCGACCAACTAGTCGACCAATCACTCGACCAACTACTCGACCAACTACTCGACCAACCACTCGACCGACCACTCGACCAACCACTCGACCGACCACTCCACCAACAAGTCGTCTTACTAGTCGTCCAACCAGTCGATTAACTACTCGACTACCTACTAGACCAACTACTCGACCGACCACTCGACCGACCACTCGACCAATAACTTGAACAACTACTCGACCAACTACTCGACCAACTACTCGACCAATCACTCGACCAACTACTCGACCAACTACTCGACCATCTACTCGACCATCTACTCGACGAACTACTCGACCAACTACTCGACCAACTTCTCGACCAACTACTCGACCAACTCCTCGTCCAACTACTCGACCAACTACACGACCAGCTACTCGACCAACTACTCGACCAACTACTCGGCCAATCGCTCGACCAACTACTCGACCATCTACTCGACCAACTACTCGACCAACTACTCGACCAAATACTCGACCAACTAGTCGACCAATCACTCGACCAACTACTCGACCAACTACTTGACCAACTATTGGACCAACCACTCGACCAACCAGTCGACCAACAAGTCGTCTTACTAGTCGTCCAACTACTCGACCAACTACTCGACCAACTACTCGACCAACTACTCGACCAACTACTCGACCAACTACTCGACTAATTACTCAACCAACTACACGACCAATCACTCGACCAACTACTCGACCAACTACTCGACCAACTATTCGACTCACTACTTGACCAACTACTCGATTAACTACTCGACCAACTACTCGACCAGCTACTCGACCAATCACTCGACCAACTACTCGACCAATCGCTAAACCAACTACTCGACCAACTACTCGACCAACTACTCGACCAATCACTCGACCAACTACTCGACCAACTACTGGAGCAATCACTCGACCAACTACTCGACCAACTACTCGACCGACCACTCGACCGACCACTCGACCAATCACTCGACCAACTACTCGACCAACTACTCGATCAACTACTCGACCAACTACTCGACTAACTACTCGACCAACTACTCGACCCACTACTTGACCAACTACTCGACCAACTACTCGACCAACTACTCGACCAACTACTCGACCAATCACTCGACCAACTACTCGACCAACTACTCGACCACCTACTTGACCTACCACTCGACCAACTACTCGACCAACTACTCGACCAACTACTCGACCAATCGCTCGACCAACTACTCAACCAATCGCTCGACCAACTACTCGACCAACTACTCGACCAACTAGTCGACCAATCACTCGACCAACTACTCGACCAACTACTCGACCAACCACTCGACCGACCACTCGACCAACCACTCGACCGACCACTCCACCAACAAGTCGTCTTACTAGTCGTCCAACCAGTCGATTAACTACTCGACTACCTACTAGACCAACTACTCGACCGACCACTCGACCGACCACTCGACCAATAACTTGAACAACTACTCGACCAACTACTCGACCAACTACTCGACCAATCACTCGACCAACTACTCGACCAACTACTCGACCATCTACTCGACCATCTACTCGACGAACTACTCGACCAACTACTCGACCAACTACTCGACCAATCACTCGACCAACTACTCAACCAACTACTCGACCAACTACTCGACCAACTACTTGACCAACTACTCGACCAACAACTCGACCAATTACTTGACCAACTACTCGACCAACTACTGGAACAATCTCTCGACCAACTACTCGACCAACTTCTCGACCAACTAATCGACCAACTACTCGTCCAACTACTCGACCAACTACTCGACCAGCTACTCGACCAACTACTTGACCAACTACTCGACCAAATACTCGACCAACTACGCGACCAATCACTCGACCAACTACTCGACCAACTACTGGAGCAATCACTCGACCAACTACTCGACCAACTACTCGACCGACCACTCGACTGACCACTCGACCAATCACTCGACCAACTACTCGACCAACTACTCGACCAACTAGTCGACTAATTACTCAACCAACTACTCGACCAATCACTCGACCAACTATTCGACCAACTACTCGACCAACTACTCGACCAACTACTCGACCAATCGCTCGACCAACTACTCGACCATCTACTCGACCAACTACTCGACCAACTACTCGACCAAATACTCGACCAACTAGTCGACCAATCACTCGACCAACTACTCGACCAACTACTTGACCATCTACTGGACCAACCACTCGACCAACCAGTCGACCAACAAGTCGTCTTACTAGTCGTCCAACTACTCGACCAACTACTCGACCAACTACTCGACCAACTACTCGGCCGACCACTCGACCGACTACTAGACCAACTACTCGACCGACCACTCGACTGACCACTCGACCAATCACTCGACCAACTACTCGACCAACTACTCGACTAATTACTCAACCAACTACTCGACCAATCACTCGACCAACTACTCGACCAACTACTCGACCAACTCCTCGACTCACTACTTGACCAACTACTCGATTAACTACTCGACCAACTACTCGACCAGCTACTCGACCAATCACTCGACCAACTACTCGACCAATTGCTCGACCAACTACTCGACCAACTACTCGACCGACCACTCGACCTACCACTCGGCCAATCCTTCGACCAAGTACTCGACCACCTACTTGACCTAACACTCGACCAACTACTCGACCAACTACTCGCCAACTACTCGACCAACAACTCGACCAACTACTCGACCAACTACTCGACCAACTACTCGACCGACCACTCGACCAATCACTCGAACAACTACTCGACCAACTACTCGACCAACTACTCGACCAATCACTCGACCAACTACTCGACCAACTACTCGACTAACTACTCGACCAACTACTCGACCAACTACTTGACCAACTACACGACCAATCACTCGACCAACTACTTGACCCACTACTCGACCAACTACTCAACCAACTACTCGACCAACTACTTGACCAACTACTCGACCAATCACTCGTCCAACTACTCGACCAATCGCTCGACCAACTACTCGACCAACTACTCGACCAACTACTCGACCAACTACTCGACCAACAACTCGACCAACTACTCGAACGTCCACTCGACCGTCAACTCGACCAATCACTCGACCAACTACTCAACCAACTACTCGACCAACTACTCGACCAACCACTCGACCAACCAGTCAACCAACAAATCGTCTTACCAGTCGTCCAACCAGTCGATCAACTACTCGACTACATACTCGACCACCTACTCGACCGACTACTTGACCAACTACTCGACCAACTACTCGACCAACTACTCGACCAACTACTCAACCAACTACCCGACCAACTACTTGACCAACTACTTAACCAACTACTCGACCAACTACTCGACCAACTACTCGACCAACTACCCGACCAATCACTCGACCAACTACTCGACCAACTACTCGACCAACTACTTGACCAACTACTTGACCAACTACTCAACCAACTACTCGACTGACCACTCGACCGACTACTCGACCAATCACTCGACCAACTACTCGACCAACTACTCAACCAACTACTCAAACACCTACTCGACCAACTACTCGACCAACTACTCGACCAACTACTCGACTACCTACTAGACCAACTACTCGACCGACCACTCGACCGACCACTCGACCAATAACTTGAACAACTACTCGACCAACTACTCGACCAATCACTCGACCAACTACTCGACCAACTACTCGACCATCTACTCGACCATCTACTCGACGAACTACTCGACCAACTACTCGACCAACTACTCGACCAATCACTCGACCAACTACTCAACCAACTACTCGACCAACTACTCAACCAACTACTTGACCAACTACTCGACCAACTACTGGAACAACCATTCGACCAACTACTCGACCAACTTCTCGACCAACTAATCGACCAACTACTCGTCCAACTACTCGACCACCTACTCGACCAGCTACTCGACCAACTACTTGACCAACTACTCGTCCAATCGCTCGACCAAATACTCGACCAACTACTCGACCAATCACTCGACCAACTACTCGACCAACTACTGGAGCAATCACTCGACCAACTACTCGACCAACTACTCGACCGACCACTCGACTGACCACTCGACCAATCACTCGACCTACTACTCGACCAACTACTCGACCAACTAGTCGACTAATTACTCAACCAACTACTCGACCAATCACTCGACCAACTATTCGACCAACTACTCGACCAACTACTCGACCAACTACTCGACCAATCGCTCGACCAACTACTCGACCATCTACTCGACCAACTACTCGACCAACTACTCGACCACATACTCGACCAACTAGTCGATCAATCACTCGACCAACTACTCGACCAACTACTTGACCATCTACTGGACCAACCACTCGACCAACCAGTCGACCAACAAGTCGTCTTACTAGTCGTCCAACTACTCGACCAACTACTCGACCAACTACTCGACCAACTACTCGGCCGACCACTCGATAGACTACTAGACCAACTACTCGACCGACCACTCGACTGACCACTCGACCAATCACTCGACCAACTACTCGACCAACTGCTCGACTAATTACTCAACCAACTACTCGACCAATCACTCGACCAACTACTCGACCAACTACTCGACCAACTACTCGACTCACTACTTGACCAACTACTCGATTAACTACTCGACCAACTACTCGACCAGCTACTCGACCAATGACTCGACCAACTACTCGACCAATTGCTCGACCAACTACTCGAACAACTACTCGACCGACCACTCGACCTACCACTCGGCCAATCCTTCGACCAACTACTCGACCACCTACTTGACCTACCACTCGACCAACTACTCGACCAACTACTCGCCAACTACTCGACCAACAACTCGACCAACTACTCGACCAACTACTCGACCAACTACTCGACCGACCACTCGACCAATCACTCGAACAACTACTCGACCAACTACTCGACCAACTACTCGACCAATCACTCGACCAACTACTTGACCAACTACTCGACTAACTACTCGACCAACTACTCGACCAACTACTTGACCAACTACACGACCAATCACTCGACCAACTACTTGACCCACTACTCGACCAACTACTCAACCAACTACTCGACCAACTACTTGACCAACTACTCGACCAATCACTCGTCCAACTACTCGACCAATCGCTCGACCAACTACTCGACCAACTACTCGACCAACTACTCGACCAACTACTCGACCAACAACTCGACCAACTACTCGAACGTCCACTCGACCGTCAACTCGACCAATCACTCGACCAACTACTCAACCAACTACTCGACCAACTACTCGACCAACCACTCGACCAACCAGTCAACCAACAAATCGTCTTACCAGTCGTCCAACCAGTCGATCAACTACTCGACTACATACTCGACCACCTACTCGACCGACTACTTGACCAACTACTCGACCAACTACTCGACCCACTACTCGACCAACTACTCAACCAACTACCCGACCAACTACTTGACCAACTACTCGACCAATCACTCGACCATTTACTCGACCAATCGCTCGACCAACTACTCGACCAACTACTCGACCAACTACTCGACCAACAACTCGACCAACTACTCGACCAACTACTCGACCAACTACTCGACCAACTACTCGCCCAACTCCTCGACCAATCACTCGACCAAATACTCGACCAACTACGCATCCAACTACTCGACCAACTACTCGACCAACTAATCGACCAACTACTCGACCAACTTCTCGACCAACTACTCGACCAACTCCTCGTCCAACTACTCGACCAACTACACGACCAGCTACTCGACCAACTACTCGACCAACTACTCGGCCAATCGCTCGACCAACTACTCGACCATCTACTCGACCAACTACTCGACCAACTACTCGACCAAATACTCGACCAACTAGTCGACCAATCACTCGACCAACTACTCGACCAACTACTTGACCAACTATTGGACCAACCACTCGACCAACCAGTCGACCAACAAGTCGTCTTACTAGTCGTCCAACTACTCGACCAACTACTCGACCAACTACTCGACCAACTACTCGACTAATTACTCAACCAACTACACGACCAATCACTCGACCAACTACTCGACCAACTACTCGACTAACTATTCGACTCACTACTTGACCAACTACTCGATTAACTACTCGACCAACTACTCGACCAGCTACTCGACCAATCACTCGACCAACTACTCGACCAATCGCTAAACCAACTACTCGACCAACTACTCGACCAACTACTCGACCAATCACTCGACCAACTACTCGACCAACTACTGGAGCAATCACTCGACCAACTACTCGACCAACTACTCGACCAACTACTCGACCGACCACTCGACCGACCACTCGACCAATCACTCGACCAACTACTCGACCAACTACTCGATCAACTACTCGACCAACTACTCGACTAACTACTCGACCAACTACTCGACCCACTACTTGACCAACTACTCGACCAACTACTCGACCAACTACTCGACCAACTACTCGACCAATCACTCGACCAACTACTCGACCAATCGCTCGACCAACTACTCGACCAACTACTCGACCGACCACTCGACCTACCACTCGGCCAATCACTCGACCAACTACTCGACCACCTACTTGACCTACCACTCGACCAAATACTCGACCAACTCCTCGATTAACTACTCGAACAATCGCTCGACTAACTACTTGACCAATCGCTCGACCAACTACTCGACCAACTACTCGACCAATCACTCGACCAACTACTCGACCAATCGCTCGACAAACTACTCGGCCAACTACTCGACCGACCACTCGACCTACCACTCGGCCAATCACTCGACCAACTACTCGACCACCTACTTGACCTACCACTCGACCAACTACTCGACCAACTACTCGACCAACTACTCGACCAATCGCTCGACCAACTACTCAACCAATCGCTCGACCAACTACTCGACCAACTACTCGACCAACTAGTCGACCAATCACTCGACCAACTACTCGACCAACTACTCGACCAACCACTCGACCGACCACTCGACCAACCACTCGACCGACCACTCCACCAACAAGTCGTCTTACTAGTCGTCCAACCAGTCGATTAACTACTCGACCAACTACTCGACCAACTACTCGACCAACTACTCGACCAATCACTCGACCAACTACTCGACCAACTACTCGACCATCTACTCGACCATCTACTCGACGAACTACTCGACCAACTACTCGACCAACTACTCGACCAATCACTCGACCAACTACTCAACCAACTACTCGACCAACTACTCGACCAACTACTCGACCAACTACTCGACCAGCTACTCGACCAACTACTCGACCAACTACTCGACCAACTACTGGAACAATCTCTCGACCAACTACTCGACCAACTTCTCGACCAACTAATCGACCAACTACTCGTCCAACTACTCGACCAACTACTCGACCAGCTACTCGACCAATTACTTGACCAACTACTCGACCAAATACTCGACCAACTACGCGACCAATCACTCGACCAACTACTCGACCAACTACTGGAGCAATCACTCGACCAACTACTCGACCAACTACTCGACCGACCACTCGACTGACCACTCGACCAATCACTCGACCAACTACTCGACCAACTACTCGACCAACTAGTCGACTAATTACTCAACCAACTACTCGACCAATCACTCGACCAACTATTCGACCAACTACTCGACCAACTACTCGACCAACTACTCGACCAATCGCTCGACCAACTACTCGACCATCTACTCGACCAACTACTCGACCAACTACTCGACCAAATACTCGACCAACTAGTCGACCAATCACTCGACCAACTACTCGACCAACTACTTGACCATCTACTGGACCAACCACTCGACCAACCAGTCGACCAACAAGTCGTCTTACTAGTCGTCCAACTACTCGACCAACTACTCGACCAACTACTCGGCCGACCACTCGACCGACTACTAGACCAACTACTCGACCGACCACTCGACTGACCACTCGACCAATCACTCGACCAACTACTCGACCAACTACTCGACTAATTACTCAACCAACTACTCGACCAATCACTCGACCAACTACTCGACCAACTACTCGCCAACTACTCGACCAACAACTCGACCAACTACTCGACCAACTACTCGACCAACTACTCGACCGACCACTCGACCAATCACTCGAACAACTACTCGACCAACTACTCGACCAACTACTCGACCAATCACTCGACCAACTACTCGACCAACTACTCGACTAACTACTCGACCAACTACTCGACCAACTACTTGACCAACTACACGACCAATCACTCGACCAACTACTTGAACCACTACTCGACCAACTACTCAACCAACTACTCGACCAACTACTTGACTAACTACTCGACCAATCACTCGTCCAACTACTCGACCAATCGCTCGACCAACTACTCGACCAACTACTCGACCAACTACTCGACCAACTACTCGACCAACAACTCGACCAACTACTCGAACGTCCACTCGACCGTGAACTCGACCAATCACTCGACCAACTACTCAACCAACTACTCGACCAACTACTCGACCAACCACTCGACCAACCAGTCAACCAACAAATCGTCTTACCAGTCGTCTAACCAGTCGATCAACTACTCGACTACATACTCGACCACCTAATCGACCGACTACTTGACCAACTACTCGACCAACTACTCGACCAACTACTCGACCAACTACTCAACCAACTACCCGACCAACTACTTGACCAACTACTTAACCAACTACTCGACCAACTACTCGACCAACTACTCGACCAACTACCCGACCAATCACTCGACCAACTACTCGACCAACTACTCGACCAACTACTTGACCAACTACTTGACCAACTACTCAACCAATTACTCGACTGACCACTCGACCGACTACTCGACCAATCACTCGACCAACTACTCGACCAACTACTCAACCAACTACTCAAACACCTACTCGACCAACTACTCGACCAACTACTCGACCAACTACTCGACTACCTACTAGACCAACTACTCGACCGACCACTCGACCGAACACTCGACCAATAACTTGAACAACTACTCGACCAACTACTCGACCAATCACTCGACCAACTACTCGACCAACTACTCGACCATCTACTCGACCATCTACTCGACGAACTACTCGACCAACTACTCGACCAACTACTCGACCAATCACTCGACCAACTACTCAACCAACTACTCGACCAACTACTCGACCAACTACTTGACCAACTACTCGACCAACAACTCGACCAACTACTTGACCAACTACTCGACCAACTACTGGAACAACCATTCGACCATCTACTCGACCAACTTCTCGACCAACTAATCGACCAACTACTCGTCCAACTACTCGACCACCTACTCGACCAGCTACTCGACCAACTACTTGACCAACTACTCGTCCAATCGCTCGACCAAATACTCGACCAACTACTCGACCAATCACTCGACCAACTACTCGACCAACTACTGGAGCAATCACTCGACCAACTACTCGACCAACTACTCGACCGACCACTCGACTGACCACTCGACCAATCACTCGACCTACTACTCGACCAACTACTCGACCAACTAGTCGACTAATTACTCAACCAACTACTCGACCAATCACTCGACCAACTATTCGACCAACTACTCGACCAATCGCTCGACCAACTACTCGACCATCTACTCGACCAACTACTCGACCAACTACTCGACCACATACTCGACCAACTAGTCGATCAATCACTCGACCAACTACTCGACCAACTACTTGACCATCTACTGGACCAACCACTCGACCAACCAGTCGACCAACAAGTCGTCTTACTAGTCGTCCAACTACTCGACCAACTACTCGACCAACTACTCCACCAACTACTCGACCAACTACTCGGCCGACCACTCGATAGACTACTAGACCAACTACTCGACCGACCACTCGACTGACCACTCGACCAATCACTCGACCAACTACTCGACCAACTGCTCGACTAATTACTCAACCAACTACTCGACCAATCACTCGACCAACTACTCGACCAACTACTCGACCAACTACTCGACTCACTACTTGACCAACTACTCGATTAACTACTCGACCAACTACTCGACCAGCTACTCGACCAATGACTCGACCAACTACTCGACCAATTGCTCGACCAACTACTCGAACAACTACTCGACCGACCACTCGACCTACCACTCGGCCAATCCTTCGACCAACTACTCGACCACCTACTTGACCTACCACTCGACCAACTACTCGACCAACTACTCGCCAACTACTCGACCAACAACTCGACCAACTACTCGACCAACTACTCGACCAACTACTCGACCGACCACTCGACCAATCACTCGAACAACTACTCGACCAACTACTCGACCAACTACTCGACCAATCACTCGACCAACTACTTGACCAACTACTCGACTAACTACTCGACCAACTACTCGACCAACTACTTGACCAACTACACGACCAATCACTCGACCAACTACTTGACCCACTACTCGACCAACTACTCAACCAACTACTCGACCAACAACTCGACCAACTACTCGAACGTCCACTCGACCGTCAACTCGACCAATCACTCGACCAACTACTCAACCAACTACTCGACCAACTACTCGACCAACCACTCGACCAACCAGTCAACCAACAAATCGTCTTACCAGTCGTCCAACCAGTCGATCAACTACTCGACTACATACTCGACCACCTACTCGACCGACTACTTGACCAACTACTCGACCAACTACTCGACCCACTACTCGACCAACTACTCAACCAACTACCCGACCAACTACTTGACCAACTACTCGACCAAACACTCGACCATTTACTCGACCAATCGCTCGACCAACTACTCGACCAACTACTCGACCAACTACTCGACCAACAACTCGACCAACTACTCGACCAACTACTCGACCAACTACTCGACCAACTACTCGCCCAACTCCTCGACCAATCACTCGACCAAATACTCGACCAACTACGCAACCAACTACTCGACCAACTACTCGACCAACTACTCGACCAACTACTCGACCGACCACTCGACCGACTCCTCGACCAATCACTCGACCAACTACTCGCCAACTACTCGACCAACTACTCGACCAACTACTCGACCAGCTACTCGACCAACTACTCGACCAACTACTCGACCAACTACTCGACCAATCGCTAAACCAACTACTCGACCAACTACTCGACCGACCACTCGACCGACTCCTCGACCAATCACTCGACCAACTACTCGCCAACTACTCGACCAACTACTCGACCAGCTACTCGACCAACTACTCGACCAACTACTCGACCAACTACTCGACCAACTACTCGACCAGCTACTCGACCAACTACTCGACCAACTACTCGACCAACTACTCGACCAATCGCTAAACCAACTACTCGACCAACTACTCGACCGACCACTCGACCGACTCCTCGACCAATCACTCGACCAACTACTCGCCAACTACTCGACCAACTACTCGACCAACTACTCGACCAGCTACTCGACCAACTACTCGACCAACTACTCGACCAACTACTCGACCAACTACTCGACTAACTACTCGACCAACTACTCGACCAACTACTTGACCAACTACACGACCAATCACTCGACCAACTACTTGACCCACTACTCGACCAACTACTCAACCAACTACTCGACCAACTACTTGACCAACTACTCGACCAATCACTCGTCCAACTACTCGACCAATCGCTCGACCAACTACTCGACCAACTACTCGACCAACTACTCGACCAACAACTCGACCAACTACTCGAACGTCCACTCGACCGCCAACTCGACCAATCACTCGACCAATTACTCAACCAACTACTCGACCAACTACTCGACCAACCACTCGACCAACCAGTCAACCAACAAATCGTCTTACCAGTCGTCCAACCAGTCGATCAACTACTCGACTACATACTCGACCACCTACTCGACCGACTACTTGACCAACTACTCGACCAACTACTCGACCAACTACTCGACCAACTACTCAACCAACTACCCGACCAACTACTTGACCAACTACTTAACCAACTACTCGACCAACTACTCGACCAACTACTCAACCAACTACCCGACCAATCACTCGACCAACTACTCGACCAACTACTCGACCAACTACTTGACCAACTACTTGACCAACTACTCAACCAACTACTCGACTGACCACTCGACCGACTACTCGACCAATCACTCGACCAACTACTCGACCAACTACTCAACCAACTACTCGACCACCTACTCGACCAACTACTCGACCAACTACTCGACCAACTACTCGATTAACTACTCGACTACCTACTAGACCAACTACTCGACCGACCACTCGACCGACCACTCGACCAATAACTTGAACAACTACTCGACCAACTACTCGACCAACTACTAAACCAATCACTCGACCAACTACTCGACCAACTACTCGACCATCTACTCGACCATCTACTCGACGAACTACTCGACCAACTACTCGACCAACTACTCGACCAATCACTCGACCAACTACTCAACCAACTACTCGACCAACTACTCGACCAACTACTTGACCAACTACTCGACCAACAACTCGACCAACTACTTGACCAACTACTGGAACAATCACTCGACCAACTACCCGACCAACTTCTCGACCAACTAATCGACCAACTACTCGTCCAACTACTCGACCAACTACTCGACCAGCTACTCGACCAACTACTTGACCAACTACTCGTCCAATCGCTCGACCAAATACTCGACCAACTACTCGACCAACTACTCGACCAATCACTCGACCAACTACTCGACCAACTACTGGAGCAATCACTCGACCAACTACTCGACCAACTACTCGACCGACCACTCGACTGACCACTCGACCAATCACTCGACCTACTACTCGACCAACTACTCGACCAACTAGTCGACTAATTACTCAACCAACTACTCGACCAATCACTCGACCAACTATTCGACCAACTACTCGACCAACTACTCGACCAACTACTCGACCAATCGCTCGACCAACTACTCGACCATCTACTCGACCAACTACTCGACCAACTACTCGACCACATACTCGACCAACTAGTCGACCAATCACTCGACCAACTACTCGACCAACTACTTGACCATCTACTGGACCAACCACTCGACCAACCAGTCGACCAACAAGTCGTCTTACTAGTCGTCCAACTACTCGACCAACTACTCGACCAACTACTCGACCAACTACTCGGCCGACCACTCGACCGACTACTAGACCAACTACTCGACCGACCACTCGACTGACCACTCGACCAATCACTCGACCAACTACTCGACCAACTACTCGACTAATTACTCAACCAACTACTCGACCAATCACTCGACCAACTACTCGACCAACTACTCGACCAACTACTCGACTCACTACTTGACCAACTACTCGATTAACTACTCGACCAACTACTCGACCAGCTACTCGACCAATGACTCGACCAACTACTCGACCAATTGCTCGACCAACTACTCGACCAACTACTCGACCGACCACTCGACCTACCACTCGGCCAATTCTTCGACCAACTACTCGACCACCTACTTGACCTACCACTCGACCAACTACTCGACCAACTACTCGCCAACTACTCGACCAACAACTCGACCAACTACTCGACCAACTACTCAACCAACTACTCGACCGACCACTCGACCAATCACTCGAACAACTACTCGACCAACTACTCGACCAACTACTCGACCAATCACTCAACCAACTACTCGACCAACTACTCGACTAACTACTCGACCAACTACTCGACCAACTACTTGACCAACTACACGACCAATCACTCGACCAACTACTTGACCCACTACTCGACCAACTACTCAACCAACTACTCGACCAACTACTTGACCAACTACTCGACCAATCACTCGTCCAACTACTCGACCAATCGCTCGACCAACTACACGACCAACTACTCGACCAACTACTCGACCAACTACTCGACCAACAACTCGACCAACTACTCGAACGTCCACTCGACCGTCAACTCGACCAATCACTCGACCAACTACTCAACCAACTACTCGACCAACTACTCGACCAACCACTCGACCAACCAGTCAACCAACAAATCGTCTTACCAGTCGTCCAACCAGTCGATCAACTACTCGACTACATACTCGACCACCTACTCGACCGACTACTTGACCAACTACTCGACCAACTACTCGACCCACTACTCGACCAACTACTCAACCAACTACCCGACCAACTACTTGACCAACTACTCGACCAATCACTCGACCATTTACTCGACCAATCGCTCGACCAACTACTCGACCAACTACTCGACCAACTACTCGACCAACAACTCGACCAACTACTCGACCAACTACTCGACCAACTACTCGACCAACTACTCGCCCAACTCCTCGACCAATCACTCGACCAAATACTCGACCAACTACGCAACCAACTACTCGACCAACTACTCGACCAACTACTCGACCGACCACTCGACCGACTACTCGACCAATCACTCGACCAACTACTCGCCAACTACTCGACCAACTACTCGACCAACTACTCGACCAACTACTCGACCAGCTACTCGACCAACTACTCGACCAACTACTCGACCAACTACTCGACCAATCGCTAAACCAACTACTCGACCAACTACTCGACCAACTACTCGACCAATCACTCGACCAACTACTCGAACAACTACTGGAGCAATCACTCGACCAACTACTCGACCAACTACTCGACCGACCACTCGACCGACCACTCGACCAATCACTCGACCAACTACTCGACCAACTACTCGATCAACTACTCGACCAACTACTCGACCAACTACTCGACCAACTACTCGACCCACTACTTGACCAACTACTCGACCAACTACTCGACCAACTACTCGACCAACTACTCGACCAATCACTCGACCAACTACTCGACCAATCGCTCGACCAACTACTCGACCAACTACTCGACCGACCACTCGACCTACCACTCGGCCAATCACTCGACCAACTACTCGACCACCTACTTGACCTACCACTCGACCAAATACTCGACCAACTACTCGATTAACTACTCGGACAATCGCTCGACTAACTACTTGACCAATCGCTCGACCAACTACTCGACCAACTACTCGACCAATCACTCGACCAATCACTCGACCAACTACTCGAACAACTACTGGAGCAATCACTCGACCAACTACTCGACCAACTACTCGACCGACCACTCGACCGACCACTCGACTGACCACTCGACCAATCACTCGACCTACTACTCGACCAACTACTCGACCAACTAGTCGACTAATTACTCAACCAACTACTCGACCAATCACTCGACCAACTATTCGACCAACTACTCGACCAATCGCTCGACCAACTACTCGACCATCTACTCGACCAACTACTCGACCAACTACTCGACCACATACTCGACCAACTAGTCGATCAATCACTCGACCAACTACTCGACCAACTACTTGACCATCTACTGGACCAACCACTCGACCAACCAGTCGACCAACAAGTCGTCTTACTAGTCGTCCAACTACTCGACCAACTACTCGACCAACTACTCGACCAACTACTCGACCAACTACTCGGCCGACCACTCGATAGACTACTAGACCAACTACTCGACCGACCACTCGACTGACCACTCGACCAATCACTCGACCAACTACTCGACCAACTGCTCGACTAATTACTCAACCAACTACTCGACCAATCACTCGACCAACTACTCGACCAACTACTCGACCAACTACTCGACTCACTACTTGACCAACTACTCGATTAACTACTCGACCAACTACTCGACCAGCTACTCGACCAATGACTCGACCAACTACTCGACCAATTGCTCGACCAACTACTCGAACAACTACTCGACCGACCACTCGACCTACCACTCGGCCAATCCTTCGACCAACTACTCGACCACCTACTTGACCTACCACTCGACCAACTACTCGACCAACTACTCGCCAACTACTCGACCAACAACTCGACCAACTACTCGACCAACTACTCGACCAACTACTCGACCGACCACTCGACCAATCACTCGAACAACTACTCGACCAACTACTCGACCAACTACTCGACCAATCACTCGACCAACTACTTGACCAACTACTCGACTAACTACTCGACCAACTACTCGACCAACTACTTGACCAACTACACGACCAATCACTCGACCAACTACTTGACCCACTACTCGACCAACTACTCAACCAACTACTCGACCAACAACTCGACCAACTACTCGAACGTCCACTCGACCGTCAACTCGACCAATCACTCGACCAACTACTCAACCAACTACTCGACCAACTACTCGACCAACCACTCGACCAACCAGTCAACCAACAAATCGTCTTACCAGTCGTCCAACCAGTCGATCAACTACTCGACTACATACTCGACCACCTACTCGACCGACTACTTGACCAACTACTCGACCAACTACTCGACCCACTACTCGACCAACTACTCAACCAACTACCCGACCAACTACTTGACCAACTACTCGACCAATCACTCGACCATTTACTCGACCAATCGCTCGACCAACTACTCGACCAACTACTCGACCAACTACTCGACCAACAACTCGACCAACTACTCGACCAACTACTCGACCAACTACTCGACCAACTACTCGCCCAACTCCTCGACCAATCACTCGACCAAATACTCGACCAACTACGCAACCAACTACTCGACCAACTACTCGACCAACTACTCGACCAACTACTCGACCGACCACTCGACCGACTCCTCGACCAATCACTCGACCAACTACTCGCCAACTACTCGACCAACTACTCGACCAACTACTCGACCAGCTACTCGACCAACTACTCGACCAACTACTCGACCAACTACTCGACCAATCGCTAAACCAACTACTCGACCAACTACTCGACCGACCACTCGACCGACTCCTCGACCAATCACTCGACCAACTACTCGCCAACTACTCGACCAACTACTCGACCAGCTACTCGACCAACTACTCGACCAACTACTCGACCAACTACTCGACCAACTACTCGACCAGCTACTCGACCAACTACTCGACCAACTACTCGACCAACTACTCGACCAATCGCTAAACCAACTACTCGACCAACTACTCGACCGACCACTCGACCGACTCCTCGACCAATCACTCGACCAACTACTCGCCAACTACTCGACCAACTACTCGACCAACTACTCGACCAGCTACTCGACCAACTACTCGACCAACTACTCGACCAACTACTCGACCAACTACTCGACTAACTACTCGACCAACTACTCGACCAACTACTTGACCAACTACACGACCAATCACTCGACCAACTACTTGACCCACTACTCGACCAACTACTCAACCAACTACTCGACCAACTACTTGACCAACTACTCGACCAATCACTCGTCCAACTACTCGACCAATCGCTCGACCAACTACTCGACCAACTACTCGACCAACTACTCGACCAACAACTCGACCAACTACTCGAACGTCCACTCAACCGTCAACTCGACCAATCACTCGACCAATTACTCAACCAACTACTCGACCAACTACTCGACCAACCACTCGACCAACCAGTCAACCAACAAATCGTCTTACCAGTCGTCCAACCAGTCGATCAACTACTCGACTACATACTCGACCACCTACTCGACCGACTACTTGACCAACTACTCGACCAACTACTCGACCAACTACTCGACCAACTACTCAACCAACTACCCGACCAACTACTTGACCAACTACTTAACCAACTACTCGACCAACTACTCGACCAACTACTCAACCAACTACCCGACCAATCACTCGACCAACTACTCGACCAACTACTCGACCAACTACTTGACCAACTACTTGACCAACTACTCAACCAACTACTCGACTGACCACTCGACCGACTACTCGACCAATCACTCGACCAACTACTCGACCAACTACTCAACCAACTACTCGACCACCTACTCGACCAACTACTCGACCAACTACTCGACCAACTACTCGATTAACTACTCGACTACCTACTAGACCAACTACTCGACCGACCACTCGACCGACCACTCGACCAATAACTTGAACAACTACTCGACCAACTACTCGACCAACTACTAAACCAATCACTCGACCAACTACTCGACCAACTACTCGACCATCTACTCGACCATCTACTCGACGAACTACTCGACCAACTACTCGACCAACTACTCGACCAATCACTCGACCAACTACTCAACCAACTACTCGACCAACTACTCGACCAACTACTTGACCAACTACTCGACCAACAACTCGACCAACTACTTGACCAACTACTGGAACAATCACTCGACCAACTACCCGACCAACTTCTCGACCAACTAATCGACCAACTACTCGTCCAACTACTCGACCAACTACTCGACCAGCTACTCGACCAACTACTTGACCAACTACTCGTCCAATCGCTCGACCAAATACTCGACCAACTACTCGACCAACTACTCGACCAATCACTCGACCAACTACTCGACCAACTACTGGAGCAATCACTCGACCAACTACTCGACCAACTACTCGACCGACCACTCGACTGACCACTCGACCAATCACTCGACCTACTACTCGACCAACTACTCGACCAACTAGTCGACTAATTACTCAACCAACTACTCGACCAATCACTCGACCAACTATTCGACCAACTACTCGACCAACTACTCGACCAACTACTCGACCAATCGCTCGACCAACTACTCGACCATCTACTCGACCAACTACTCGACCAACTACTCGACCACATACTCGACCAACTAGTCGACCAATCACTCGACCAACTACTCGACCAACTACTTGACCATCTACTGGACCAACCACTCGACCAACCAGTCGACCAACAAGTCGTCTTACTAGTCGTCCAACTACTCGACCAACTACTCGACCAACTACTCGACCAACTACTCGGTCGACCACTCGACCGACTACTAGACCAACTACTCGACCGACCACTCGACTGACCACTCGACCAATCACTCGACCAACTACTCGACCAACTACTCGACTAATTACTCAACCAACTACTCGACCAATCACTCGACCAACTACTCGACCAACTACTCGACCAACTACTCGACTCACTACTTGACCAACTACTCGATTAACTACTCGACCAACTACTCGACCAGCTACTCGACCAATGACTCGACCAACTACTCGACCAATTGCTCGACCAACTACTCGACCAACTACTCGACCGACCACTCGACCTACCACTCGGCCAATTCTTCGACCAACTACTCGACCACCTACTTGACCTACCACTCGACCAACTACTCGACCAACTACTCGCCAACTACTCGACCAACAACTCGACCAACTACTCGACCAACTACTCAACCAACTACTCGACCGACCACTCGACCAATCACTCGAACAACTACTCGACCAACTACTCGACCAACTACTCGACCAATCACTCGACCAACTACTCGACCAACTACTCGACTAACTACTCGACCAACTACTCGACCAACTACTTGACCAACTACACGACCAATCACTCGACCAACTACTTGACCCACTACTCGACCAACTACTCAACCAACTACTCGACCAACTACTTGACCAACTACTCGACCAATCACTCGTCCAACTACTCGACCAATCGCTCGACCAACTACACGACCAACTACTCGACCAACTACTCGACCAACTACTCGACCAACAACTCGACCAACTACTCGAACGTCCACTCGACCGTCAACTCGACCAATCACTCGACCAACTACTCAACCAACTACTCGACCAACTACTCGACCAACCACTCGACCAACCAGTCAACCAACAAATCGTCTTACCAGTCGTCCAACCAGTCGATCAACTACTCGACTACATACTCGACCACCTACTCGACCGACTACTTGACCAACTACTCGACCAACTACTCGACCCACTACTCGACCAACTACTCAACCAACTACCCGACCAACTACTTGACCAACTACTCGACCAATCACTCGACCATTTACTCGACCAATCGCTCGACCAACTACTCGACCAACTACTCGACCAACTACTCGACCAACAACTCGACCAACTACTCGACCAACTACTCGACCAACTACTCGACCAACTACTCGCCCAACTCCTCGACCAATCACTCGACCAAATACTCGACCAACTACGCAACCAACTACTCGACCAACTACTCGACCAACTACTCGACCGACCACTCGACCGACTACTCGACCAATCACTCGACCAACTACTCGCCAACTACTCGACCAACTACTCGACCAACTACTCGACCAACTACTCGACCAGCTACTCGACCAACTACTCGACCAACTACTCGACCAACTACTCGACCAATCACTCGACCAAATACTCGACCAACTACGCAACCAACTACTCGACCAACTACTCGACCAACTACTCGACCGACCACTCGACCGACTACTCGACCAATCACTCGACCAACTACTCGCCAACTACTCGACCAACTACTCGACCAACTACTCGACCAGCTACTCGACCAACTACTCGACCAACTACTCGACCAACTACTCGACCAATCGCTAAACCAACTACTCGACCAACTACTCGACCAACTACTCGACCAATCACTCGACCAACTACTCGAACAACTACTGGAGCAATCACTCGACCAACTACTCGACCAACTACTCGACCGACCACTCGACCGACCACTCGACCAATCACTCGACCAACTACTCGACCAACTACTCGATCAACTACTCGACCAACTACTCGACCAACTACTCGACCAACTACTCGACCCACTACTTGACCAACTACTCGACCAACTACTCGACCAACTACTCGACCAACTACTCGACCAATCACTCGACCAACTACTCGACCAATCGCTCGACCAACTACTCGACCAACTACTCGACCGACCACTCGACCTACCACTCGGCCAATCACTCGACCAACTACTCGACCACCTACTTGACCTACCACTCGACCAAATACTCGACCAACTACTCGATTAACTACTCGGACAATCGCTCGACTAACTACTTGACCAATCGCTCGACCAACTACTCGACCAACTACTCGACCAATCACTCGACCAATCACTCGACCAACTACTCGAACAACTACTGGAGCAATCACTCGACCAACTACTCGACCAACTACTCGACCGACCACTCGACCGACCACTCGACTGACCACTCGACCAATCACTCGACCTACTACTCGACCAACTACTCGACCAACTAGTCGACTAATTACTCAACCAACTACTCGACCAATCACTCGACCAACTATTCGACCAACTACTCGACCAATCGCTCGACCAACTACTCGACCATCTACTCGACCAACTACTCGACCAACTACTCGACCACATACTCGACCAACTAGTCGATCAATCACTCGACCAACTACTCGACCGACTACTTGACCATCTACTGGACCAACCACTCGACCAACCAGTCGACCAACAAGTCGTCTTACTAGTCGTCCAACTACTCGACCAACTACTCGACCAACTACTCGACCAACTACTCGGCCGACCACTCGATAGACTACTAGACCAACTACTCGACCGACCACTCGACTGACCACTCGACCAATCACTCGACCAACTACTCGACCAACTGCTCGACTAATTACTCAACCAACTACTCGACCAATCTCTCGACCAACTACTCGACCAACTACTCGACCAACTACTCGACTCACTACTTGACCAACTACTCGATTAACTACTCGACCAACTACTCGACCAGCTACTCGACCAATGACTCGACCAACTACTCGACCAATTGCTCGACCAACTACTCGAACAACTACTCGACCGACCACTCGACCTACCACTCGGCCAATCCTTCGACCAACTACTCGACCACCTACTTGACCTACCACTCGACCAACTACTCGACCAACTACTCGCCAACTACTCGACCAACAACTCGACCAACTACTCGACCAACTACTCGACCAACTACTCGACCGACCACTCGACCAATCACTCGAACAACTACTCGACCAACTACTCGACCAACTACTCGACCAATCACTCGACCAACTACTTGACCAACTACTCGACTAACTACTCGACCAACTACTCGACCAACTACTTGACCAACTACACGACCAATCACTCGACCAACTACTTGACCCACTACTCGACCAACTACTCAACCAACTACTCGACCAACAACTCGACCAACTACTCGAACGTCCACTCGACCGTCAACTCGACCAATCACTCGACCAACTACTCAACCAACTACTCGACCAACTACTCGACCAACCACTCGACCAACCAGTCAACCAACAAATCGTCTTACCAGTCGTCCAACCAGTCGATCAACTACTCGACTACATACTCGACCACCTACTCGACCGACTACTTGACCAACTACTCGACCAACTACTCGACCCACTTCTCGACCAACTACTCAACCAACTACCCGACCAACTACTTGACCAACTACTCGACCAATCACTCGACCATTTACTCGACCAATCGCTCGACCAACTACTCGACCAACTACTCGACCAACTACTCGACCAACAACTCGACCAACTACTCGACCAACTACTCGACCAACTACTCGACCAACTACTCGCCCAACTCCTCGACCAATCACTCGACCAAATACTCGACCAACTACGCAACCAACTACTCGACCAACTACTCGACCAACTACTCGACCAACTACTCGACCGACCACTCGACCGACTCCTCGACCAATCACTCGACCAACTACTCGCCAACTACTCGACCAACTACTCGACCAACTACTCGACCAGCTACTCGACCAACTACTCGACCAACTACTCGACCAACTACTCGACCAATCGCTAAACCAACTACTCGACCAACTACTCGACCGACCACTCGACCGACTCCTCGACCAATCACTCGACCAACTACTCGCCAACTACTCGACCAACTACTCGACCAGCTACTCGACCAACTACTCGACCAACTACTCGACCAACTACTCGACCAACTACTCGACCAGCTACTCGACCAACTACTCGACCAACTACTCGACCAACTACTCGACCAATCGCTAAACCAACTACTCGACCAACTACTCGACCGACCACTCGACCGACTCCTCGACCAATCACTCGACCAACTACTCGCCAACTACTCGACCAACTACTCGACCAACTACTCGACCAGCTACTCGACCAACTACTCGACCAACTACTCGACCAACTACTCGACCAACTACTCGACTAACTACTCGACCAACTACTCGACCAACTACTTGACCAACTACACGACCAATCACTCGACCAACTACTTGACCCACTACTCGACCAACTACTCAACCAACTACTCGACCAACTACTTGACCAACTACTCGACCAATCACTCGTCCAACTACTCGACCAATCGCTCGACCAACTACTCGACCAACTACTCGACCAACTACTCGACCAACAACTCGACCAACTACTCGAACGTCCACTCGACCGTCAACTCGACCAATCACTCGACCAATTACTCAACCAACTACTCGACCAACTACTCGACCAACCACTCGACCAACCAGTCAACCAACAAATCGTCTTACCAGTCGTCCAACCAGTCGATCAACTACTCGACTACATACTCGACCACCTACTCGACCGACTACTTGACCAACTACTCGACCAACTACTCGACCAACTACTCGACCAACTACTCAACCAACTACCCGACCAACTACTTGACCAACTACTTAACCAACTACTCGACCAACTACTCGACCAACTACTCAACCAACTACCCGACCAATCACTCGACCAACTACTCGACCAACTACTCGACCAACTACTTGACCAACTACTTGACCAACTACTCAACCAACTACTCGACTGACCACTCGACCGACTACTCGACCAATCACTCGACCAACTACTCGACCAACTACTCAACCAACTACTCGACCACCTACTCGACCAACTACTCGACCAACTACTCGACCAACTACTCGATTAACTACTCGACTACCTACTAGACCAACTACTCGACCGACCACTCGACCGACCACTCGACCAATAACTTGAACAACTACTCGACCAACTACTCAACCAACTACTAAACCAATCACTCGACCAACTACTCGACCAACTACTCGACCATCTACTCGACCATCTACTCGACGAACTACTCGACCAACTACTCGACCAACTACTCGACCAATCACTCGACCAACTACTCAACCAACTACTCGACCAACTACTCGACCAACTACTTGACCAACTACTCGACCAACAACTCGACCAACTACTTGACCAACTACTGGAACAATCACTCGACCAACTACCCGACCAACTTCTCGACCAACTAATCGACCAACTACTCGTCCAACTACTCGACCAACTACTCGACCAGCTACTCGACCAACTACTTGACCAACTACTCGTCCAATCGCTCGACCAAATACTCGACCAACTACTCGACCAACTACTCGACCAATCACTCGACCAACTACTCGACCAACTACTGGAGCAATCACTCGACCAACTACTCGACCAACTACTCGACCGACCACTCGACTGACCACTCGACCAATCACTCGACCTACTACTCGACCAACTACTCGACCAACTAGTCGACTAATTACTCAACCAACTACTCGACCAATCACTCGACCAACTATTCGACCAACTACTCGACCAACTACTCGACCAACTACTCGACCAATCGCTCGACCAACTACTCGACCATCTACTCGACCAACTACTCGACCAACTACTCGACCACATACTCGACCAACTAGTCGACCAATCACTCGACCAACTACTCGACCAACTACTTGACCATCTACTGGACCAACCACTCGACCAACCAGTCGACCAACAAGTCGTCTTACTAGTCGTCCAACTACTCGACCAACTACTCGACCAACTACTCGACCAACTACTCGGCCGACCACTCGACCGACTACTAGACCAACTACTCGACCGACCACTCGACTGACCACTCGACCAATCACTCGACCAACTACTCGACCAACTACTCGACTAATTACTCAACCAACTACTCGACCAATCACTCGACCAACTACTCGACCAACTACTCGACCAACTACTCGACTCACTACTTGACCAACTACTCGATTAACTACTCGACCAACTACTCGACCAGCTACTCGACCAATGACTCGACCAACTACTCGACCAATTGCTCGACCAACTACTCGACCAACTACTCGACCGACCACTCGACCTACCACTCGGCCAATTCTTCGACCAACTACTCGACCACCTACTTGACCTACCACTCGACCAACTACTCGACCAACTACTCGCCAACTACTCGACCAACAACTCGACCAACTACTCGACCAACTACTCAACCAACTACTCGACCGACCACTCGACCAATCACTCGAACAACTACTCGACCAACTACTCGACCAACTACTCGACCAATCACTCGACCAACTACTCGACCAACTACTCGACTAACTACTCGACCAACTACTCGACCAACTACTTGACCAACTACACGACCAATCACTCGACCAACTACTTGACCCACTACTCGACCAACTACTCAACCAACTACTCGACCAACTACTTGACCAACTACTCGACCAATCACTCGTCCAACTACTCGACCAATCGCTCGACCAACTACACGACCAACTACTCGACCAACTACTCGACCAACTACTCGACCAACAACTCGACCAACTACTCGAACGTCCACTCGACCGTCAACTCGACCAATCACTCGACCAACTACTCAACCAACTACTCGACCAACTACTCGACCAACCACTCGACCAACCAGTCAACCAACAAATCGTCTTACCAGTCGTCCAACCAGTCGATCAACTACTCGACTACATACTCGACCACCTACTCGACCGACTACTTGACCAACTACTCGACCAACTACTCGACCCACTACTCGACCAACTACTCAACCAACTACCCGACCAACTACTTGACCAACTACTCGACCAATCACTCGACCATTTACTCGACCAATCGCTCGACCAACTACTCGACCAACTACTCGACCAACTACTCGACCAACAACTCGACCAACTACTCGACCAACTACTCGACCAACTACTCGACCAACTACTCGCCCAACTCCTCGACCAATCACTCGACCAAATACTCGACCAACTACGCAACCAACTACTCGACCAACTACTCGACCAACTACTCGACCGACCACTCGACCGACTACTCGACCAATCACTCGACCAACTACTCGCCAACTACTCGACCAACTACTCGACCAACTACTCGACCAACTACTCGACCAGCTACTCGACCAACTACTCGACCAACTACTCGACCAACTACTCGACCAATCGCTAAACCAACTACTCGACCAACTACTCGACCAACTACTCGACCAATCACTCGACCAACTACTCGAACAACTACTGGAGCAATCACTCGACCAACTACTCGACCAACTACTCGACCGACCACTCGACCGACCACTCGACCAATCACTCGACCAACTACTCGACCAACTACTCGATCAACTACTCGACCAACTACTCGACCAACTACTCGACCAACTACTCGACCCACTACTTGACCAACTACTCGACCAACTACTCGACCAACTACTCGACCAACTACTCGACCAATCACTCGACCAACTACTCGACCAATCGCTCGACCAACTACTCGACCAACTACTCGACCGACCACTCGACCTACCACTCGGCCAATCACTCGACCAACTACTCGACCACCTACTTGACCTACCACTCGACCAAATACTCGACCAACTACTCGATTAACTACTCGGACAATCGCTCGACTAACTACTTGACCAATCGCTCGACCAACTACTCGACCAACTACTCGACCAATCACTCGACCAATCACTCGACCAACTACTCGAACAACTACTGGAGCAATCACTCGACCAACTACTCGACCAACTACTCGACCGACCACTCGACCGACCACTCGACCAATCACTCGACCAACTACTCGACCAACTACTCGATCAACTACTCGACCAACTACTCGACCAACTACTCGACCAACTACTCGACCAACTACTTGACCAACTACTCGACCAACTACTCGACCAACTACTCGACCAACTACTCGACCAATCACTCGACCAACTACTCAACCAACTACTCGACCAACTACTCGACCAACCACTCGACCAACCAGTCAACCAACAAATCGTCTTACCAGTCGTCCAACCAGTCGATCAACTACTCGACTACATACTCGACCACCTACTCGACCGACTACTTGACCAACTACTCGACCAACTACTCGACCAACTACTAAACCAATCACTCGACCAACTACTCGACCAACTACTAGACCATCTACTCGACCATCTACTCGACGAACTACTCGACCAACTACTCGACCAACTACTCGACCAATCACTCGACCAACTACTCAACCAACTACTCGACCAACTACTCGACCAACTACTTGACCAACTACTCGACCAACAACTCGACCAACTACTTGACCAACTACTGGAACAATCACTCGACCAACTACCCGACCAACTTCTCGACCAACTAATCGACCAACTACTCGTCCAACTACTCGACCAACTACTCGACCAGCTACTCGACCAACTACTTGACCAACTACTCGTCCAATCGCTCGACCAAATACTCGACCAACTACTCGACCAACTACTCGACCAATCACTCGACCAACTACTCGACCAACTACTGGAGCAATCACTCGACCAACTACTCGACCAACTACTCGACCGACGACTCGACTGACCACTCGACCAATCACTCGACCTACTACTCGACCAACTACTCGACCAAGTACTAGACCAATCGCTCGACCAACTACTCGACCAACTACTCGACCAACTACTCGACCAATCACTCGACCAACTACTCGACCAACTACTGGAGCAATCACTCGACCAACTACTCGACCAGCCACTCGACCAACTACTCGACCAACTACTCGACCGACCACTCGACCGACCACTCAACCAATAACTCGACCTACTACTCGACCAACTACTCGACCAAGTACTAGACCAATCGCTCGACCAACTACTCGACCAACTACTCGACCAACTACTCGACCAATCACTCGACCAACTACTCGACCAACTACTCGACCAACTACTCGACCAAATACTCGACCAATCACTCGACCAACTACTCAACCAACTACTCGACCAACTACTCGACCAACTACTTGACAAACTACTCGACCAACAACTCGACCAACTACTTGACCAACTACTCGACCAACTACTCGAACAATCACTCGACCAACTACTCGACCAACTTCTCGACCAACTAATCGACCAACTACTCGTCCAACTACTCGCCCAACTACTCGATCAGCTACTCGACCAACTACTTGACCAACTACTCGTCCAATCGCTCGACCAAATGCTCGACCAACTACTCGACCAATCACTCGACCAACTACTCGACCAACTACTGGAGCAATCATTTGACCAACTACTCGACCAACTACTCGACCGACCACTCGACTGACCACTCGACCAATCACTCGACCAACTACTCGACCAACTACTCGACCAACTACTCGACCAACTACTCGACCAACTACTCGTCCAACTACTCGACCAACTACTCGACCAAGTACTAGACCAATCGCTCGACCAACTACTCGACCAACTACTCGACCAACTACTCGACCAATCACTCGACCAACTACTCGACCAACTACTGGAGCAATCACTCGACCAACTACTCGACCAGCCACTCGACCAACTACTCGACCAACTACTCGACCGACCACTCGACCGACCACTCAACCAATAACTCGAACAACTACTCGACCAGCAAATCGACCAATCACTCGACCAACTACTCGACCAATTGCTCGACCAACTACTCGACCAACTACTCGACCGATCACTCGACCTACCACTCGGCCAATCCTTCGACCAACTACTCGACCACCTTCTTGACCTACCACTCGACCAAGTACTCGACAAACTACTCGACCAACTACTCGACCAACTACTCGACCAATCGCTCGACCAACTACTCGACCAATCGCTCGACCAACTACTCGACCAACTACTCGACCAATCACTCGACAGAATACTATACCAACTACTCGACCAACTACTCGACCAACTACTCGACCAACTACTCGACCAACTACTTGAACAACTACTCGACCAACTACTTGACCAACTACTCGACCAACTACTCGACCAACTACTCGACCAACTACTCGACCAACTACTCGACCAACTACTCGACCAACTACTCGACCAACTACTTGACCAACTACTCGACCAACTACTCGACCAATCACTCGACCAACTAATCGACCAACTTCTCGACCAACTACTCGACCAACTCCTCGTCCAACTACTCGACCAACTACACGACCAGCTACTCGACCAACTACTCGACCAACTACTCGGCCAATCGCTCGACCAACTACTCGACCATCTACTCGACCAACTACTCGACCAACTGCTCGACCAAATACTCGACCAACTAGTCGACCAATCACTCGACCAACTACTCGACCAACTACTTGACCAACTACTGGACCAACCACTCGACCAACCAGTCGACCAACAAGTCGTCTTACTAGTCGTCCAACTACTCGACCAACTACTCGACCAACTACTCGACCAACTACTCGACCGACCACTCGACCGACTACTAGACCAACTACTCGACCGACCACTCGACTGACCACTCGACCAATCACTCGACCAACTACTCGACCAACTACTCGACTAATTACTCAACCAACTACTCGACCAATCACTCGACCAACTACTCGACCAACTACTCGACCAACTACTCGACTCACTACTTGACCAACTACTCGATTAACTACTCGACCAACTACTCGACCAGCTACTCGACCAATCACTCGACCAACTACTCGACCAATTGCTCGACCAACTACTCGACCAACTACTCGACCAGCTACTCAACCAATCACTCGACCAACTACTCGACCAATTGCTCGACCAACTACTCGACCAACTACTCGACCGACCACTCGACCTACCACTCGGCCAATCCTTCGATTAACTACTCGACCAACTACTCGACCAACTACTCGACCAACTACTCGACCAACCACTCGACCAACCAGTCAACCAACAAATCGTCTTACCAGTCGTCCAACCAGTCGATCAACTACTCGACTACATACTCGACCACCTACTCGACCGACTACTTGACCAACTACTCGACCAACTACTCGACCAACTACTCGACCAACTACTCAACCAACTACCCGACCAACTACTTGACCAACTACTTAACCAACTACTCGACCAACTACTCGACCAACTACTCAACCAACTACCCGTCCAATCGCTCGACCAAATACTCGACCAACTACTCGACCAACTACTCGACCAATCACTCGACCAACTACTCGACCAACTACTGGAGCAATCACTCGACCAACTACTCGACCAACTACTCGACCGACGACTCGACTGACCACTCGACCAATCACTCGACCTACTACTCGACCAACTACTCGACCAAGTACTAGACCAATCGCTCGACCAACTACTCGACCAACTACTCGACCAACTACTCGACCAATCACTCGACCAACTACTCGACCAACTACTGGAGCAATCACTCGACCAACTACTCGACCAGCCACTCGACCAACTACTCGACCAACTACTCGACCGACCACTCGACCGACCACTCAACCAATAACTCGACCTACTACTCGACCAACTACTCGACCAAGTACTAGACCAATCGCTCGACCAACTACTCGACCAACTACTCGACCAACTACTCGACCAATCACTCGACCAACTACTCGACCAACTACTCGACCAACTACTCGACCAAATACTCGACCAATCACTCGACCAACTACTCAACCAACTACTCGACCAACTACTCGACCAACTACTTGACAAACTACTCGACCAACAACTCGACCAACTACTTGACCAACTACTCGACCAACTACTCGAACAATCACTCGACCAACTACTCGACCAACTTCTCGACCAACTAATCGACCAACTACTCGTCCAACTACTCGCCCAACTACTCGATCAGCTACTCGACCAACTACTTGACCAACTACTCGTCCAATCGCTCGACCAAATGCTCGACCAACTACTCGACCAATCACTCGACCAACTACTCGACCAACTACTGGAGCAATCATTTGACCAACTACTCGACCAACTACTCGACCGACCACTCGACTGACCACTCGACCAATCACTCGACCAACTACTCGACCAACTACTCGACCAACTACTCGACCAACTACTCGACCAACTACTCGTCCAACTACTCGACCAACTACTCGACCAAGTACTAGACCAATCGCTCGACCAACTACTCGACGAACTACTCGACCAACTACTCGACCAATCACTCGACCAACTACTCGACCAACTACTGGAGCAATCACTCGACCAACTACTCGACCAGCCACTCGACCAACTACTCGACCAACTACTCGACCGACCACTCGACCGACCACTCAACCAATAACTCGAACAACTACTCGACCAGCAAATCGACCAATCACTCGACCAACTACTCGACCAATTGCTCGACCAACTACTCGACCAACTACTCGACCGATCACTCGACCTACCACTCGGCCAATCCTTCGACCAACTACTCGACCACCTTCTTGACCTACCACTCGACCAAGTACTCGACAAACTACTCGACCAACTACTCGACCAACTACTCGACCAATCGCTCGACCAACTACTCGACCAATCGCTCGACCAACTACTCGACCAACTACTCGACCAATCACTCGACAGAATACTATACCAACTACTCGACCAACTACTCGACCAACTACTCGACCAACTACTCGACCAACTACTTGAACAACTACTCGACCAACTACTTGACCAACTACTCGACCAACTACTCGACCAACTACTCGACCAACTACTCGACCAACTACTCGACCAACTACTCGACCAACTACTCGACCAACTACTTGACCAACTACTCGACCAACTACTCGACCAATCACTCGACCAACTAATGGACCAACTTCTCGACCAACTACTCGACCAACTCCTCGTCCAACTACTCGACCAACTACACGACCAGCTACTCGACCAACTACTCGACCAACTACTCGGCCAATCGCTCGACCAACTACTCGACCATCTACTCGACCAACTACTCGACCAACTGCTCGACCAAATACTCGACCAACTAGTCGACCAATCACTCGACCAACTACTCGACCAACTACTTGACCAACTACTGGACCAACCACTCGACCAACCAGTCGACCAACAAGTCGTCTTACTAGTCGTCCAACTACTCGACCAACTACTCGACCAACTACTCGACCAACTACTCGACCGACCACTCGACCGACTACTAGACCAACTACTCGACCGACCACTCGACTGACCACTCGACCAATCACTCGACCAACTACTCGACCAACTACTCGACTAATTACTCAACCAACTACTCGACCAATCACTCGACCAACTACTCGACCAACTACTCGACCAACTACTCGACTCACTACTTGACCAACTACTCGATTAACTACTCGACCAACTACTCGACCAGCTACTCGACCAATCACTCGACCAACTACTCGACCAATTGCTCGACCAACTACTCGACCAACTACTCGACCAGCTACTCGACCAATCACTCGACCAACTACTCGACCAATTGCTCGACCAACTACTCGACCAACTACTCGACCGACCACTCGACCTACCACTCGGCCAATCCTTCGATTAACTACTCGACCAACTACTCGACCAACTACTCGACCAACTACTCGACCAACCACTCGACCAACCAGTCAACCAACAAATCGTCTTACCAGTCGTCCAACCAGTCGATCAACTACTCGACTACATACTCGACCACCTACTCGACCGACTACTTGACCAACTACTCGACCAACTACTCGACCAACTACTCGACCAACTACTCAACCAACTACCCGACCAACTACTTGACCAACTACTTAACCAACTACTCGACCAACTACTCGACCAACTACTCAACCAACTACCCGACCAATCACTCGACCAACTACTCGACCAACTACTCGACCAACTACTTGACCAACTACTTGACCAACTACTCAACCAACTACTCGACTGACCACTCGACCGACTACTCGACCAATCACTCGACCAACTACTCGACCAACTACTCAACCAACTACTCGACCACCTACTCGACCAACTACTCGACCAACTACTCGACCAACTACTCGACCCACTACTTGACCAACTACTCGACCAACTACTCGACCAACTACTCGACCAACTACTCGACCAATCACTCGACCAACTACTCGACCAATCGCTCAACCAACTACTCGACCAACTACTCGACCGACCACTCGACCTACCACTCGGCCAATCACTCGACCAACTACTCGACCACCTACTTGACCTACCACTCGACCAAATACTCGACCAACTACTCGATTAACTACTCGGACAATCGCTCAACTAACTACTTGACCAATCGCTCGACCAACTACTCGACCAACTACTCGACCAATCACTCGACCAACTACTCGACCAATCGCTCGACCAACTACTCGAACAACTACTCGACCAACTACTCGACCAATCACTCGACCAACTACTCGACCAACTACTGGAGCAATCACTCGACCAACTACTCGACCAGCCACTCGACCAACTACTCGACCAACTACTCGATTAACTACTCGGACAATCGCTCGACTAACTACTTGACCAATCGCTCGACCAACTACTCGACCAACTACTCGACCAATCACTCGACCAACTACTCGACCAATCGCTCGACCAACTACTCGACCAACTACTCGACCGACCACTCGACCTACCACTCGGCCAATCACTCGACCAACTACTCGACCACCTCATTGACCTAGCACTCGACCAACTACTCGACCAACTACTCGACCAACTACTCGACCAATCGCTCGACCAACTACTCGACCAACTACTCGACCAACTAGTCGACCAATCACTCGACCAACTACTCGACCAACTACTCGACCAACCACTCGACCGACCACTCGACCAACCACTCGACCGACCACTCGACCAACAAGTCGTCTTACTAGTCGTCCAACCAGTCGATTAACTACTCGACTACCTACTAGACTAACTACTCGACCGACCAGTCGACCGACCACTCGACCAAAAACTTGAACAACTACTCGACCAACTACTCGACCAATCACTCGACCAACTACTCGACCAACTACTCGACCAACTACTCGACCATCTACTCGACGAACTACTCGACCAACTACTCGACCAACTACTCGACCAATCACTCGACCAACTACTCAACCAACTACTCGACCAACTACTCGACCAACTACTTGACCAACTACTCGACCAACAACTCGACCAACTACTTGACCAACTACTCGACCAACTACTCGAACAATCACTCGACCAACTACTCGACCAACTTCTCGACCAACTAATCGACCAACTACTTGTCCAACTACTCGCCCAACTACTCGACCAGCTACTCGACCAACTACTTGACCAACTACTCGTCCAATCGCTCGACCAAATACTCGACCAACTACTCGACCAATCACTCGACCAACTACTCGACCAACTACTGGAGCAATCACTCGACCAACTACTCGACCAACTACTCGACCGACCACTCGACTGACCACTCGACCAATCACTCGACCAACTACTCGACCAACTACTCGACCAACTACTCGACCAACTACTCGACCAACTACTCGTCCAACTACTCGACCAACTACTCGACCAAGTACTAGACCAATCGCTCGACCAACTACTCGAACAACTACTCGACCAACTACTCGACCAATCACTCGACCAACTACTCGACCAACTACTGGAGCAATCACTCGACCAACTACTCGACCAGCCACTCGACCAACTACTCGACCAACTACTCGACCGACCACTCGACCGACCACTCAACCAATAACTCGAACAACTACTCGACCAGCAAATCGACCAATCACTCGACCAACTACTCGACCAATTGCTCGACCAACTACTCGACCAACTACTCGACCGATCACTCGACCTACCACTCGGGCAATCCTTCGACCAACTACTCGACCACCTTCTTGACCTACCACTCGACCAAGTACTCGACAAACTACTCGACCAACTACTCGACCAACTACTCGACCAATCGCTCGACCAACTACTCGACCAATCGCTCGACCAACTACTCGACCAACTACTCGACCAATCACTCGACAGAATACTATACCAACTACTCGACCAACTACTCGACCAACTACTCGACCAACTACTCGACCAACTACTTGACCAACTACTCGACCAACTACTTGACCAACTACTCGACCAACTACTCGACCAACTACTCGACCAACTACTCGACCAACTACTCGACCAATCGCTCGACCAACTACTCGACCAATCGCTCGACCAACTACTCGACCAACTACTCGACCAATCACTCGACAGAATACTATACCAACTACTCGACCAACTACTCGACCAACTACTCGACCAACTACTCGACCAACTACTCGACCAACTACTTGACCAACTACTCGACCAACTACTTGACCAACTACTCGACCAACTACTCGACCAACTACTCGACCAACTACTCGACCAACTACTCGACCAACTACTCGACCAACTACTCGACCAACTACTTGACCAACTACTCGACCAACTACTCGACCAATCACTCGACCAACTACTCGACCAACTTCTCGACCAACTACTCGACCAACTCCTCGTCCAACTACTCGACCAACTACACGACCAGCTACTCGACCAACTACTCGACCAACTACTCGGCCAATCGCTCGACCAACTACTCGACCATCTACTCGACCAACTACTCGACCAACTGCTCGACCAAATACTCGACCAACTAGTCGACCAATCACTCGACCAACTACTCGACCAACTACTTGACCAACTACTGGACCAACCACTCGACCAACCAGTCGACCAACAAGTCGTCTTACTAGTCGTCCAACTACTCGACCAACTACTCGACCAACTACTCGACCAACTACTCGACCGACCACTCGACCGACTACTAGACCAACTACTCGACCGACCACTCGACTGACCACTCGACCAATCACTCGACCAACTACTCGACCAACTACTCGACTAATTACTCAACCAACTACTCGACCAATCACTCGACCAACTACTCGACCAACTAGTCGACCAACTACTCGACTCACTACTTGACCAACTACTCGATTAACTACTCGACCAACTACTCGACCAGCTACTCGACCAATCACTCGACCAACTACTCGACCAATTGCTCGACCAACTACTCGACCAACTACTCGACCGACCACTCGACCTACCACTCGGCCAATCCTTCGATTAACTACTCGACCAACTACTCGACCAACTACTCGCCAACTACTCGACCAACAACTCGACCAACTACTCGACCAAATACTCGACCAACTACTCGACCGACCACTCGACCAATCACTCGAACAAACACTCGACCAACTACTCGACCAACTACTCCACCAATCACTCGACCAACTACTCGACCAACTACTCGACTAACTACTCGACCAACTACTCGAGCAACTACTTGACCAACTACACGACCAATCACTCGACCAACTACTTGACCCACTACTCGTCCAATCGCTCGACCAAATACTCGACCAACTACTCGACCAATCACTCGACCAACTACTCGACCAACTACTGGAGCAATCACTCGACCAACTACTCGACCAACTACTCGACCGACCACTCGACTGACCACCCGACCAATCACTCGAACAACTACTCGACCAACTACTCGACCAACTAGTCGACTAATTACTCAACCAACTACTCGACCAATCACTCGACCAACTATTCGACCAACTACTCGACCAACTACTCGTCCAACTACTCGACCAACTACTCGACCAAGTACTAGACCAATCGCTCGACCAACTACTCGACCAACTACTCGACCAACTACTCGACCAATCACTCGACCAACTACTCGACCAACTACTGGAGCAATCACTCGACCAACTACTCGACCAGCCACTCGACCAACTACTCGACCAACTACTCGACCGACCACTCGACCGACCACTCAACCAATAACTCGAACAACTACTCGACCAGCTACTCGACCAATCACTCGACCAACTACTCGACCAACTACTCGACCAACTACTCGACCGATCACTCGACCTACCACTCGGCCAATCCTTCGACCAGCGACTCGACCACCTACTTGACCAACTACTCGACCAACTACTTGAACAACTACTCGACCAACTACTTGACCAACTACTCGACCAACTACTCGACCAACTACTCGACCAACTACTCGACCAACTACTCGACCAACTACTCGACCAACTACTCGACCAACTACTTGACCAACTACTCGACCAACTACTCGACCAATCACTCGACCAACTACTCGACCAACTTGTCGACCAACTACTCGACCAACTCCTCGTCCAACTACTCGACCAACTACACGACCAGCTACTCGACCAACTACTCGACCACCTACTCGGCCAATCGCTCGACCAACTACTCGACCATCTACTCGACCAACTACTCGACCAACTGCTCGACCAAATACTCGACCAACTAGTCGACCAATCACTCGACCAACTACTCGACCAACTACTTGACCAACTACTGGACCAACCACTCGACCAACCAGTCGACCAACAAGTCGTCTTACTAGACGTCCAACTACTCGACCAACTACTCGACCAACTACTCGACCAACTACTCGACCGACCACTCGACCGACTACTAGACCAACTACTCGACCGACAACTCGACTGACCACTCGACCAATCACTCGACCAACTACTCGACCAACTACTCGACCAACTACTCGACCAACTACTCGACCAACTACTCGACCAACTACTCGACCAACTACTCGACCAACTACTTGACCAACTACTCGACCAACTACTCGACCAATCACTCGACCAACTACTCGACCAACTAGTCGACCAACTACTCGACTCACTACTTGACCAACTACTCGATTAACTACTCGACCAACTACTCGACCAGCTACTCGACCAATCACTCGACCAACTACTCGACCAATTGCTCGACCAACTACTCGACCAACTACTCGACCGACCACTCGACCTACCACTCGGCCAATCCTTCGATTAACTACTCGACCAACTACTCGACCAACTACTCGCCAACTACTCGACCAACAACTCGACCAACTACTCGACCAAATACTCGACCAACTACTCGACCGACCACTCGACCAATCACTCGAACAAACACTCGACCAACTACTCGACCAATCACTCGACCAACTAATGGACCAACTTCTCGACCAACTACTCGACCAACTCCTCGTCCAACTACTCGACCAACTACACGACCAGCTACTCGACCAACTACTCGACCAACTACTCGGCCAATCGCTCGACCAACTACTCGACCATCTACTCGACCAACTACTCGACCAACTGCTCGACCAAATACTCGACCAACTAGTCGACCAATCACTCGACCAACTACTCGACCAACTACTTGACCAACTACTGGACCAACCACTCGACCAACCAGTCGACCAACAAGTCGTCTTACTAGTCGTCCAACTACTCGACCAACTACTCGACCAACTACTCGACCAACTACTCGACCGACCACTCGACCGACTACTAGACCAACTACTCGACCGACCACTCGACTGACCACTCGACCAATCACTCGACCAACTACTCGACCAACTACTCGACTAATTACTCAACCAACTACTCGACCAATCACTCGACCAACTACTCGACCAACTACTCGACCAACTACTCGACTCACTACTTGACCAACTACTCGATTAACTACTCGACCAACTACTCGACCAGCTACTCGACCAATCACTCGACCAACTACTCGACCAATTGCTCGACCAACTACTCGACCAACTACTCGACCAGCTACTCGACCAATCACTCGACCAACTACTCGACCAATTGCTCGACCAACTACTCGACCAACTACTCGACCGACCACTCGACCTACCACTCGGCCAATCCTTCGATTAACTACTCGACCAACTACTCGACCAACTACTCGACCAACTACTCGACCAACCACTCGACCAACCAGTCAACCAACAAATCGTCTTACCAGTCGTCCAACCAGTCGATCAACTACTCGACTACATACTCGACCACCTACTCGACCGACTACTTGACCAACTACTCGACCAACTACTCGACCAACTACTCGACCAACTACTCAACCAACTACCCGACCAACTACTTGACCAACTACTTAACCAACTACTCGACCAACTACTCGACCAACTACTCAACCAACTACCCGACCAATCACTCGACCAACTACTCGACCAACTACTCGACCAACTACTTGACCAACTACTTGACCAACTACTCAACCAACTACTCGACTGACCACTCGACCGACTACTCGACCAATCACTCGACCAACTACTCGACCAACTACTCAACCAACTACTCGACCACCTACTCGACCAACTACTCGACCAACTACTCGACCAACTACTCGACCCACTACTTGACCAACTACTCGACCAACTACTCGACCAACTACTCGACCAACTACTCGACCAATCACTCGACCAACTACTCGACCAATCGCTCAACCAACTACTCGACCAACTACTCGACCGACCACTCGACCTACCACTCGGCCAATCACTCGACCAACTACTCGACCACCTACTTGACCTACCACTCGACCAAATACTCGACCAACTACTCGATTAACTACTCGGACAATCGCTCAACTAACTACTTGACCAATCGCTCGACCAACTACTCGACCAACTACTCGACCAATCACTCGACCAACTACTCGACCAATCGCTCGACCAACTACTCGAACAACTACTCGACCAACTACTCGACCAATCACTCGACCAACTACTCGACCAACTACTGGAGCAATCACTCGACCAACTACTCGACCAGCCACTCGACCAACTACTCGACCAACTACTCGATTAACTACTCGGACAATCGCTCGACTAACTACTTGACCAATCGCTCGACCAACTACTCGACCAACTACTCGACCAATCACTCGACCAACTACTCGACCAATCGCTCGACCAACTACTCGACCAACTACTCGACCGACCACTCGACCTACCACTCGGCCAATCACTCGACCAACTACTCGACCACCTCATTGACCTAGCACTCGACCAACTACTCGACCAACTACTCGACCAACTACTCGACCAATCGCTCGACCAACTACTCGACCAACTACTCGACCAACTAGTCGACCAATCACTCGACCAACTACTCGACCAACTACTCGACCAACCACTCGACCGACCACTCGACCAACCACTCGACCGACCACTCGACCAACAAGTCGTCTTACTAGTCGTCCAACCAGTCGATTAACTACTCGACTACCTACTAGACTAACTACTCGACCGACCAGTCGACCGACCACTCGACCAAAAACTTGAACAACTACTCGACCAACTACTCGACCAATCACTCGACCAACTACTCGACCAACTACTCGACCAACTACTCGACCATCTACTCGACGAACTACTCGACCAACTACTCGACCAACTACTCGACCAATCACTCGACCAACTACTCAACCAACTACTCGACCAACTACTCGACCAACTACTTGACCAACTACTCGACCAACAACTCGACCAACTACTTGACCAACTACTCGACCAACTACTCGAACAATCACTCGACCAACTACTCGACCAACTTCTCGACCAACTAATCGACCAACTACTTGTCCAACTACTCGCCCAACTACTCGACCAGCTACTCGACCAACTACTTGACCAACTACTCGTCCAATCGCTCGACCAAATACTCGACCAACTACTCGACCAATCACTCGACCAACTACTCGACCAACTACTGGAGCAATCACTCGACCAACTACTCGACCAACTACTCGACCGACCACTCGACTGACCACTCGACCAATCACTCGACCAACTACTCGACCAACTACTCGACCAACTACTCGACCAACTACTCGACCAACTACTCGTCCAACTACTCGACCAACTACTCGACCAAGTACTAGACCAATCGCTCGACCAACTACTCGAACAACTACTCGACCAACTACTCGACCAATCACTCGACCAACTACTCGACCAACTACTGGAGCAATCACTCGACCAACTACTCGACCAGCCACTCGACCAACTACTCGACCAACTACTCGACCGACCACTCGACCGACCACTCAACCAATAACTCGAACAACTACTCGACCAGCAAATCGACCAATCACTCGACCAACTACTCGACCAATTGCTCGACCAACTACTCGACCAACTACTCGACCGATCACTCGACCTACCACTCGGGCAATCCTTCGACCAACTACTCGACCACCTTCTTGACCTACCACTCGACCAAGTACTCGACAAACTACTCGACCAACTACTCGACCAACTACTCGACCAATCGCTCGACCAACTACTCGACCAATCGCTCGACCAACTACTCGACCAACTACTCGACCAATCACTCGACAGAATACTATACCAACTACTCGACCAACTACTCGACCAACTACTCGACCAACTACTCGACCAACTACTTGACCAACTACTCGACCAACTACTTGACCAACTACTCGACCAACTACTCGACCAACTACTCGACCAACTACTCGACCAACTACTCGACCAATCGCTCGACCAACTACTCGACCAATCGCTCGACCAACTACTCGACCAACTACTCGACCAATCACTCGACAGAATACTATACCAACTACTCGACCAACTACTCGACCAACTACTCGACCAACTACTCGACCAACTACTCGACCAACTACTTGACCAACTACTCGACCAACTACTTGACCAACTACTCGACCAACTACTCGACCAACTACTCGACCAACTACTCGACCAACTACTCGACCAACTACTCGACCAACTACTCGACCAACTACTTGACCAACTACTCGACCAACTACTCGACCAATCACTCGACCAACTACTCGACCAACTTCTCGACCAACTACTCGACCAACTCCTCGTCCAACTACTCGACCAACTACACGACCAGCTACTCGACCAACTACTCGACCAACTACTCGGCCAATCGCTCGACCAACTACTCGACCATCTACTCGACCAACTACTCGACCAACTGCTCGACCAAATACTCGACCAACTAGTCGACCAATCACTCGACCAACTACTCGACCAACTACTTGACCAACTACTGGACCAACCACTCGACCAACCAGTCGACCAACAAGTCGTCTTACTAGTCGTCCAACTACTCGACCAACTACTCGACCAACTACTCGACCAACTACTCGACCGACCACTCGACCGACTACTAGACCAACTACTCGACCGACCACTCGACTGACCACTCGACCAATCACTCGACCAACTACTCGACCAACTACTCGACTAATTACTCAACCAACTACTCGACCAATCACTCGACCAACTACTCGACCAACTAGTCGACCAACTACTCGACTCACTACTTGACCAACTACTCGATTAACTACTCGACCAACTACTCGACCAGCTACTCGACCAATCACTCGACCAACTACTCGACCAATTGCTCGACCAACTACTCGACCAACTACTCGACCGACCACTCGACCTACCACTCGGCCAATCCTTCGATTAACTACTCGACCAACTACTCGACCAACTACTCGCCAACTACTCGACCAACAACTCGACCAACTACTCGACCAAATACTCGACCAACTACTCGACCGACCACTCGACCAATCACTCGAACAAACACTCGACCAACTACTCGACCAACTACTCCACCAATCACTCGACCAACTACTCGACCAACTACTCGACTAACTACTCGACCAACTACTCGAGCAACTACTTGACCAACTACACGACCAATCACTCGACCAACTACTTGACCCACTACTCGTCCAATCGCTCGACCAAATACTCGACCAACTACTCGACCAATCACTCGACCAACTACTCGACCAACTACTGGAGCAATCACTCGACCAACTACTCGACCAACTACTCGACCGACCACTCGACTGACCACCCGACCAATCACTCGAACAACTACTCGACCAACTACTCGACCAACTAGTCGACTAATTACTCAACCAACTACTCGACCAATCACTCGACCAACTATTCGACCAACTACTCGACCAACTACTCGTCCAACTACTCGACCAACTACTCGACCAAGTACTAGACCAATCGCTCGACCAACTACTCGACCAACTACTCGACCAACTACTCGACCAATCACTCGACCAACTACTCGACCAACTACTGGAGCAATCACTCGACCAACTACTCGACCAGCCACTCGACCAACTACTCGACCAACTACTCGACCGACCACTCGACCGACCACTCAACCAATAACTCGAACAACTACTCGACCAGCTACTCGACCAATCACTCGACCAACTACTCGACCAACTACTCGACCAACTACTCGACCGATCACTCGACCTACCACTCGGCCAATCCTTCGACCAACGACTCGACCACCTACTTGACCAACTACTCGACCAACTACTTGAACAACTACTCGACCAACTACTTGACCAACTACTCGACCAACTACTCGACCAACTACTCGACCAACTACTCGACCAACTACTCGACCAACTACTCGACCAACTACTCGACCAACTACTTGACCAACTACTCGACCAACTACTCGACCAATCACTCGACCAACTACTCGACCAACTTGTCGACCAACTACTCGACCAACTCCTCGTCCAACTACTCGACCAACTACACGACCAGCTACTCGACCAACTACTCGACCACCTACTCGGCCAATCGCTCGACCAACTACTCGACCATCTACTCGACCAACTACTCGACCAACTGCTCGACCAAATACTCGACCAACTAGTCGACCAATCACTCGACCAACTACTCGACCAACTACTTGACCAACTACTGGACCAACCACTCGACCAACCAGTCGACCAACAAGTCGTCTTACTAGACGTCCAACTACTCGACCAACTACTCGACCAACTACTCGACCAACTACTCGACCGACCACTCGACCGACTACTAGACCAACTACTCGACCGACAACTCGACTGACCACTCGACCAATCACTCGACCAACTACTCGACCAACTACTCGACTAATTACTCAACCAACTACTCGACCAATCACTCGACCAACTACTCGACCAACTACTCGACCAACTACTCGACTCACTACTTGACCAACTACTCGATTAACTACTCGACCAACTACTCGACCATCTACTCGACCAATCACTCGACCAACTACTCGACCACTTGCTCGACCAACTACTCGACCAACTACTCGACCAGCTACTCGACCAATCACTCGACCAACTACTCGACCAATTGCTCGACCAACTACTTGACCAACTACTCGACCGACCACTCGACCTACCACTCGGCCAATCCTTCGATTAACTACTCGACCAACTACTCGACCAACTACTCGACCAACTACTCGACCAACCACTCGACCAACCAGTCAACCAACAAATCGTCTTACCAGTCGTCCAACCAGTCGATCAACTACTCGACTACATACTCGACCACCTACTCGACCGACTACTTGACCAACTACTCGACCAACTACTCGACCAACTACTCGACCAACTACTCGACCAATCACTCGACAGAATACTATACCAACTACTCGACCAACTACTCGACCAACTACTCGACCAACTACTCGACCAACTACTCGACCAACTACTTGACCAACTACTCGACCAACTACTTGACCAACTACTCGACCAACTACTCGACCAACTACTCGACCAACTACTCGACCAACTACTCGACCAACTACTCGACCAACTACTCGACCAACTACTCGACCAACTACTTGACCAACTACTCGACCAACTACTCGACCAATCACTCGACCAACTACTCGACCAACTTCTCGACCAACTACTCGACCAACTCCTCGTCCAACTACTCGACCAACTACACGACCAGCTACTCGACCAACTACTCGACCAACTAGTCGGCCAATCGCTCGACCAACTACTCGACCATCTACTCGACCAACTACTCGACCAACTGCTCGACCAAATACTCGACCAACTAGTCGACCAATCACTCGACCAACTACTCGACCAACTACTTGACCAACTACTGGACCAACCACTCGACCAACCAGTCGACCAACAAGTCGTCTTACTAGTCGTCCAACTACTCGACCAACTACTCGACCAACTACTCGACCAACTACTCGACCGACCACTCGACCGACTACTAGACCAACTACTCGACCGACCACTCGACTGACCACTCGACCAATCACTCGACCAACTACTCGACCAACTACTCGACTAATTACTCAACCAACTACTCGACCAATCACTCGACCAACTACTCGACCAACTAGTCGACCAACTACTCGACTCACTACTTGACCAACTACTCGATTAACTACTCGACCAACTACTCGACCAGCTACTCGACCAATCACTCGACCAACTACTCGACCTATTGCTCGACCAACTACTCGACCAACTACTCGACCGACCACTCGACCTACCACTCGGCCAATCCTTCGATTAACTACTCGACCAACTACTCGACCAACTACTCGCCAACTACTCGACCAACAACTCGACCAACTACTCGACCAAATACTCGACCAACTACTCGACCGACCACTCGACCAATCACTCGAACAAACACTCGACCAACTACTCGACCAACTACTCCACCAATCACTCGACCAACTACTCGACCAACTACTCGACTAACTACTCGACCAACTACTCGAGCAACTACTTGACCAACTACACGACCAATCACTCGACCAACTACTTGACCCACTACTCGTCCAATCGCTCGACCAAATACTCGACCAACTACTCGACCAATCACTCGACCAACTACTCGACCAACTACTGGAGCAATCACTCGACCAACTACTCGACCAACTACTCGACCGACCACTCGACTGACCACCCGACCAATCACTCGAACAACTACTCGACCAACTACTCGACCAACTAGTCGACTAATTACTCAACCAACTACTCGACCAATCACTCGACCAACTATTCGACCAACTACTCGACCAACTACTCGTCCAACTACTCGACCAACTACTCGACCAAGTACTAGACCAATCGCTCGACCAACTACTCGACCAACTACTCGACCAACTACTCGACCAATCACTCGACCAACTACTCGACCAACTACTGGAGCAATCACTCGACCAACTACTCGACCAGCCACTCGACCAACTACTCGACCAACTACTCGACCGACCACTCGACCGACCACTCAACCAATAACTCGAACAACTACTCGACCAGCTACTCGACCAATCACTCGACCAACTACTCGACCAATTGCTCGACCAACTACTCGACCAACTACTCGACCAACTACTCGACCAATCACTCGACCAACTACTCGACCAACTTGTCGACCAACTACTCGACCAACTCCTCGTCCAACTACTCGACCAACTACACGACCAGCTACTCGACCAACTACTCGACCACCTACTCGGCCAATCGCTCGACCAACTACTCGACCATCTACTCGACCAACTACTCGACCAACTGCTCGACCAAATACTCGACCAACTAGTCGACCAATCACTCGACCAACTACTCGACCAACTACTTGACCAACTACTGGACCAACCACTCGACCAACCAGTCGACCAACAAGTCGTCTTACTAGTCGTCCAACTACTCGACCAACTACTCGACCAACTACTCGACCAACTACTCGACCGACCACTCGACCGACTACTAGACCAACTACTCGACCGACAACTCGACTGACCACTCGACCAATCACTCGACCAACTACTCGACCAACTACTCGACTAATTACTCAACCAACTACTCGACCAATCACTCGACCAACTACTCGACCAACTACTCGACCAACTACTCGACCAACTACTCGACTCACTACTTGACCAACTACTCGATTAACTACTCGACCAACTACTCGACCATCTACTCGACCAATCACTCGACCAACTACTCGACCACTTGCTCGACCAACTACTCGACCAACTACTCGACCAGCTACTCGACCAATCACTCGACCAACTACTCGACCAATTGCTCGACCAACTACTCGACCAACTACTCGACCGACCACTCGACCTACCACTCGGCCAATCCTTCGATTAACTACTCGACCAACTACTCGACCAACTACTCGACCAACTACTCGACCAACTACTCGACCAACCACTCGACCAACCAGTCAACCAACAAATCGTCTTACCAGTCGTCCAACCAGTCGATCAACTACTCGACTACATACTCGACCACCTACTCGACCGACTACTTGACCAACTACTCGACCAACTACTCGACCAACTACTCGACCAACTACTCAACCAACTACCCGACCAACTACTTGACCAACTACTTAACCAACTACTCGACCAACTACTCGACCAACTACTCAACCAACTACCCGACCAATCACTCGACCAACTACTCGACCAACTACTCGACCAACTACTTGACCAACTACATGACCAACTACTCAACCAACTACTCGACTGACCACTCGACCGACTACTCGACCAATCACTCGACCAACTACTCGACCAACTACTCAACCAACTACTCGACCACCTACTCGACCAACTACTCGACCAACTACTCGACCAACTACTCGATTAACTACTCGACTACCTACTAGACCAACTACTCGACCGACCACTCGACCGACCACTCGACCAATAACTTGAACAACTACTCGACCAACTACTCGACCAACTACTCGACCAATCACTCGACCAACTACTCGACCAACTACTCGACCATCTACTTGACCTACCACTCGACCAACTACTCGACCAACTACTCGCCAACTACTCGACCAACAACTCGACCAACTACTCGACCAACTACTCGACCAACTACTCGACCGACCACTCGACCAATCACTAGAAAAACTACTCGACCAACTACTCGACCAACTACTCGACCAATCACTCGACCAACTACTCGACCAACTACTCGACTAACTACTCGACCAACTACTCGACCAACTACTTGACCAACTACACGACCAATCACTCGACCAACTACTTGACCCACTACTCGACCAACTACTCAACCAACTACTCGACCAACTACTTGACCAACTACTCGACCAATCACTCGTCCAACTACTCGACCAATCGCTCGACCAACTACTCGACCAACTACTCGACCAACTACTCGACCAACTACTCCACCAACAACTCGACCAACTACTCGAACTTCCACTCGACCGTCAACTCGACCAATCACTCGACCAACTACTCAACCAACTACTCGACCAACTACTCGACCAACCACTCGACCAACCAGTCAACCAACAAATCGTCTTACCAGTCGTCCAACCAGTCGATCAACTACTCGACTACATACTCGACCACCTACTCGACCGACTACTTGACCAACTACTCGACCAACTACTCGACCCACTACTCGACCAACTACTCAACCAACTACCCGACCAACTACTTGACCAACTACTCGACCAATCACTCGACCATTTACTCGACCAATCGCTCGACCAACTACTCGACCAACTACTCGACCAACTACTCGACCAACAACTCGACCAACTACTCGACCAACTACTCGACCAACTACTCGACCAACTACTCGCCCAACTCCTCGACCAATCACTCGACCAAATACTCGACCAACTACGCAACCAACTACTTGACCAACTACTCGACCAACTACTCGACCAACTACTCGACCGACCACTCGACCGACTACTCGACCAATCACTCGACCAACTACTCGCCAACTACTCGACCAACTACTCGACCAACTACTCGACCAGCTACTCGACCAACTACTCGACCAACTACTCGACCAACTACTTGACCAACTACTCGACCAACTACTCGACCAACTACTCGACCAACTACTCGACCAATCACTCGACCAACTACTCGACCAACTACTCGACCAACTACTTGACCAACTACTCGACCAATCACTCGACCAACTACTCGACCAATCGCTCAACCAACTACTAGACCAACTACTCGACCAACTACTCGACCAACTACTCGACCAACTACTCGACCAACTACTCGACCAACTACTCGACCAACTACTCGACCAACTACTCGACTGACCACTCGACCGACTACACGACCAATCACTCGACCAACTACTCGACCAACTTCTCGACCAACTACTCAACCAACTACTCGACCAACTACTCGACCAATCACTCGACCAACTACTCGACCAACTACTCGACCAACTACTCGACCAACTACTCGACCAACTACTCGACCAACTATTCGACCAACTACTCGACCAACTACTCGACCAACTACTCGACCCACTACTTGACCAACTACTCGACCAACTACTCGACCAACTACTCGACCAACTACTCGACCAATCACTCGACCAACTACTCGACCAATCGCTCGACCAACTACTCGACCAACTACTCGACCGACCACTCGACCTACCACTCGGCCAATCACTCGACCAACTACTCGACCACCTCATTGACCTACCACTCGACCAACTACTCGACCAACTACTCGACCAACTACTCGACCAATCGCTCGACCAACTACTCGACCAATCGCTCGACCAACTACTCGACCAACTACTCGACCAACTAGTCGACCAATCACTCGACCAACTACTCGACCAACTACTCGACCAACCACTCGACCGACCACTCGACCAACCACTCGACCGACCACTCGACCAACAAGTCGTCTTACTAGTCGTCCAACCAGTCGATTAACTACTCGACTACCTACTAGACTAACTACTCGACCGACCACTCGACCGACCACTCGACCAAAAACTTGAACAACTACTCGACCAACTACTCGACCAATCACTCGACCAACTACTCGACCAACTACTCGACCAACTACTCGACCGTCTACTCGACGAACTACTCGACCAACTACTCGACCAACTACTCGACCAATCACTCGACGAACTACTCAACCAACTACTCGACCAACTACTCGACCAACTACTTGACCAACTACTCGACCAACAACTCGACCAACTACTTGACCAACTACTCGACCAACTACTCGAACAATCACTCGACCAACTACTCGACCAACTTCTCGACCAAATAATCGACCAACTACTCGTCCAACTACTCGCCCAACTACTCGACCAGCTACTCGACCAACTACTCGACCCATCGCTAAACCAACTATTCGACCAACTACTCGACCAACTACTCGACCAATCACTCGACCAACTACTCGAACAACTACTGGAGCAATCACTCGACCAACTACTCGACCAACTACTCGACCAACCACTCGACCGACCACTCGACCGACCACTCGACCAATCACTCGACCAACTACTCGACCAACTACTCGATCAACTACTCGACCAACTACTCGACCAACTACTCGACCAACTACTCGACCCACTACTTGACCAACTACTCGACCAACTACTCGACCAACTACTCGACCAACTACTCGACCAATCACTCGACCAACTACTCGACCAATCGCTCGACCAACTACTCGACCAACTACTCGACCGACCACTCGACCTACCACTCGGCCAATCACTCGACCAACTACTCGACCACCTACTTGACCTACCACTCGACCAAATACTCGACCAACTACTCGATTAACTACTCGGACAATCGCTCGACTAACTACTTGACCAATCGCTCGACCAACTACTCGACCAACTACTCGACCAATCACTCGACCAACTACTCGACCAATCGCTCGACCAACTACTCGACCAACTACTCGACCGACCACTCGACCTACCACTCGGCCAATCACTCGACCAACTACTCGACCACCTCATTGACCTACCACTCGACCAACTACTCGACCAACTACTCGACCAACTACTCGACCAATCGCTCGACCAACTACTCGACCAATCGCTCGACCAACTACTCGACCAACTACTCGACCAACTAGTCGACCAATCACTCGACCAACTACTCGACCAACTACTCGACCAACCACTCGACCGACCACTCGACCAACCACTCGACCGACCACTCGACCAACAAGTCGTCTTACTAGTCGTCCAACCAGTCGATTAACTACTCGACTACCTACTAGACTAACTACTCGACCGACCACTCGACCGACCACTCGACCAAAAACTTGAACAACTACTCGACCAACTACTCGACCAATCACTCGACCAACTACTCGACCAACTACTCGACCAACTACTCGACCATCTACTCGACGAACTACTCGACCAACTACTCGACCAACTACTCGACCAATCACTCGACCAACTACTCAACCAACTACTCGACCAACTACTCGACCAACTACTTGACCAACTACTCGACCAACAACTCGACCAACTACTTGACCAACTACTCGACCAACTACTCGAACAATCACTCGACCAACTACTCGACCAACTTCTCGACCAACTAATCGACCAACTACTCGTCCAACTACTCGCCCAACTACTCGACCAGCTACTCGACCAACTACTTGACCAACTACTCGTCCAATCGCTCGACCAAATACTCGACCAACTACTCGACCAATCACTCGACCAACTACTCGACCAACTACTGGAGCAATCACTCGACCAACTACTCGACCAACTACTCGACCGACCACTCGACTGACCACTCGACCAATCACTCGACCAACTACTCGACCAACTACTCGACCAACTACTCGACCAACTACTCGACCAACTACTCGTCCAACTACTCGACCAACTACTCGACCAAGTACTAGACCAATCGCTCGACCAACTACTCGACCAACTACTCGACCAACTACTCGACCAATCACTCGACCAACTACTCGACCAACTACTGGAGCAATCACTCGACCAACTACTCGACCAGCCACTCGACCAACTACTCGACCAACTACTCGACCGACCACTCGACCGACCACTCAACCAATAACTCGAACAACTACTCGACCAGCAAATCGACCAATCACTCGACCACCTACTCGACCAATTGCTCGACCAACTACTCGACCAACTACTCGACCGATCACTCGACCTACCACTCGGGCAATCCTTCGACCAATACTCGACCACCTTCTTGACCTACCACTCGACCAAGTACTCGACAAACTACTCGACCAACTACTCGACAAACTACTCGACCAATCGCTCGACCAACTACTCGACCAACTACTCGACCAATCACTCGACAGAATACTATACCAACTACTCGACCAACTACTCGACCAACTACTCGACCAACTACTCGACCAACTACTCGACCAACTACTTGACCAACTACTCGACCAACTACTTGACCAACTACTCGACCAACTACTCGACCAACTACTCGACCAACTACTCGACCAACTACTCGACCAATCGCTCGACCAACTACTTGACCCACTACTCGACCAACTACTCAACCAACTACTCGACCAACTACTTGACCAACTACTCGACCAATCACTCGTCCAACTACTCGACCAATCGCTCGACCAACTACTCGACCAACTACTCGACAAACTACTCGACCAACTACTCGACAAACTACTCGACCAATCGCTCGACCAACTACTCGACCAATCGCTCGACCAACTACTCGACCAACAACTCGACCAACTACTCGACCAACTACTCGACCAACTACTCGACCGACCACTCGACCAATCACTCGAAAAACTACTCGACCTACTACTTGACCAACTACTCGACCAATCACTCGACCAACTACTCGACCAACTACTCGACTAACTACTCGACCAACTACTCGACCAACTACTTGACCAACTACACGACCAATCACTCGACCAACTACTTGACCCACTACTCGACCAACTACTCAACCAACTACTCGACCAACTACTTGACCAACTACTCGACCAATCACTCGTCCAACTACTCGACCAATCGCTCGACCAACTACTCGACCAACTACTCGACCAACTACTCGACCAACTACTCGACCAACAACTCGACCAACTACTCGAACGTCCACTCGACCGTCAACTCGACCAATCACTCGACCAACTACTCAACCAACTACTCGACCAACTACTCGACCAACCACTCGACCAACCAGTCAACCAACAAATCGTCTTACCAGTCGTCCAACCAGTCGATCAACTACTCGACTACATACTCGACCACCTACTCGACCGACTACTTGACCAACTACTCGACCAACTACTCGACCCACTACTCGACCAACTACTCAACCAACTACCCGACCAACTACTTGACCAACTACTCGACCAATCACTCGACCATTTACTCGACCAATCGCTCGACCAACTACTCGACCAACTACTCGACCAACTACTCGACCAACAACTCGACCAACTACTCGACCAACTACTCGACCAACTACTCGACCAACTACTCGCCCAACTCCTCGACCAATCACTCGACCAAATACTCGACCAACTACGCAACCAACTACTTGACCAACTACTCGACCAACTACTCGACCAACTACTCGACCGACCACTCGACCGACTACTCGACCAATCACTCGACCAACTACTCGCCAACTACTCGACCAACTACTCGACCAACTACTCGACCAGCTACTCGACCAACTACTCGACCAACTACTCGACCAACTACTCGACCCATCGCTAAACCAACTATTCGACCAACTACTCGACCAACTACTCGACCAATCACTCGACCAACTACTCGAACAACTACTGGAGCAATCACTCGACCAACTACTCGACCAACTACTCGACCAACTACTCGACCGACCACTCGACCGACCACTCGACCAATCACTCGACCAACTACTCGACCAACTACTCGATCAACTACTCGACCAACTACTCGACCAACTACTCGACCAACTACTCGACCCACTACTTGACCAACTACTCGACCAACTACTCGACCAACTACTCGACCAACTACTCGAGCAATCACTCGACCAACTACTCGACCAATCGCTCGACCAACTACTCGACCAACTACTCGACCGACCACTCGACCTACCACTCGGCCAATCACTCGACCAACTACTCGACCACCTACTTGACCTACCACTCGACCAAATACTCGACCAACTACTCGATTAACTACTCGGACAATCGCTCGACTAACTACTTGACCAATCGCTCGACCAACTACTCGACCAACTACTCGACCAATCACTCGACCAACTACTCGACCAATCGCTCGACCAACTACTCGACCAACTACTCGACCGACCACTCGACCTACCACTCGGCCAATCACTCGACAGACTACTCGACCACCTCATTGACCTACCACTCGACCAACTACTCGACCAACTACTCGACCAATCGCTCGACCAACTACTCGACCAATCGCTCGACCAACTACTCGACCAACCACTCGACCAACTAGTCGACCAATCACTCGACCAACTACTCGACCAACTACTCGACCAACCACTCGACCGACCACTCGACCAACCACTCGACCGACCACTCGACCAACAAGTCGTCTTACTAGTCGTCCAACCAGTCGATTAACTACTCGACTACCTACTAGACTAACTACTCGACCGACCACTCGACCGACCACTCGACCAAAAACTTGAACAACTACTCGACCAACTACTCGACCAATCACTCGACCAACTACTCGACCAACTACTCGACCAACTACTCGACCATCTACTCGACGAACTACTCGACCAACTACTCGACCAACTACTCGACCAATCACTCGACCAACTACTCAACCAACTACTCGACCAACTACTCGACCAACTACTTGACCAACTACTCGACCAACAACTCGACCAACTACTTGACCAACTACTCGACCAACTACTCGAACAATCACTCGACCAACTACTCGACCAACTTCTCGACCAACTAATCGACCAACTACTCGTCCAACTACTCGCCCAACTACTCGACCAGCTACTCGACCAACTACTTGACCAACTACTCGTCCAATCGCTCGACCAAATACTCGACCAACTACTCGACCAACTACTCGACCAATCACTCGACCAACTACTCGACCAACTACTGGAGCAATCACTCGATCAACTACTCGACCAACTACTCGACCGACCACTCGACTGACCACTCGACCAATCACTCGACCAACTACTCGACCAACTACTCGACCAACTACTCGACCAACTACTCGACCAACTACTCGTCCAACTACTCGACCAACTACTCGACCAAGTACTAGACCAATCGCTCGACCAACTACTCGACCAACTACTCGACCAACTACTCGACCAATCACTCGACCAACTACTCGACCAACTACTGGAGCAATCACTCGACCAACTACTCGACCAGCCACTCGACCAACTCCTCGACCAACTACTCGACCGACCACTCGACCGACCACTCAACCAATAACTCGAACAACTACTCGACCAGCTACTCGACCAATCACTCGACCAACTACTCGACCAATTGCTCGACCAACTACTCGACCAACTACTCGACCGATCACTCGACCTACCACTCGGCCAATCCTTCGACCAACGACTCGACCACCTACTTGACCAACTACTCGACCAACTACTTGAACAACTACTCGACCAACTACTTGACCAACTACTCGACCAACTACTCGACCAACTACTCGACCAACTACTCGACCAACTACTCGACCAACTACTCGACCAACTACTCGACCAACTACTTGACCAACTACTCGACCAACTACTCGACCAATCACTCGACCAACTACTCGACCAACTTCTCGACCAACTACTCGACCAACTCCTCGTCCAACTACTCGACCAACTACACGACCAGCTACTCGACCAACTACTCGACCAACTACTCGGCCAATCGCTCGACCAACTACTCGACCATCTACTCGACCAACTACTCGACCAACTGCTCGACCAAATACTCGACCAACTAGTCGACCAATCACTCGACCAACTACTCGACCAACTACTTGACCAACTACTGGACCAACCACTCGACCAACCAGTCGACCAACAAGTCGTCCTACTAGTCGTCCAACTACTCGACCAACTACTCGACCAACTACTCGACCAACTACTCGACCGACCACTCGACCGACTACTAGACCAACTACTCGACCGACCACTCGACTGACCACTCGACCAATCACTCGACCAACTACTCGACCCACTACTCGACTAATTACTCAACCAACTACTCGACCAATCACTCGACCAACTACTCGACCAACTACTCGACCAACTACTCGACTCACTACTTGACCAACTACTCGATTAACTACTCGACCAACTACTCGACCAGCTACTCGACCAATCACTCGACCAACTACTCGACCAATTGCTCGACCAACTACTCGACCAACTACTCGACCAGCTACTCGACCAATCACTCGACCAACTACTCGACCAATTGCTCGACCAACTACTCGACCAACTACTCGACCGACCACTCGACCTACCACTCGGCCAATCCTTCGATTAACTACTCGACCAACTACTCGACCAACTACTCGACCAACTACTCGACCAACCACTCGACCAACCAGTCAACCAACAAATCGTCTTACCAGTCGTCCAACCAGTCGATCAACTACTCGACTACATACTCGACCACCTACTCGACCGACTACTTGACCAACTACTCGACCAACTACTCGACCAACTACTCGACCAACTACTCAACCAACTACCCGACCAACTACTTGACCAACTACTTAACCAACTACTCGACCAACTACTCGACCAACTACTCAACCAACTACCCGACCAATCACTCGACCAACTACTCGACCAACTACTCGACCAACTACTTGACCAACTACTTGACCAACTACTCAACCAACTACTCGACTGACCACTCGACCGACTACTCGACCAATCACTCGACCAACTACTCGACCAACTACTCAACCAACTACTCGACCACCTACTCGACCAACTACTCGACCAACTACTCGACCAACTACTCGATTAACTACTCGACTACCTACTAGACCAACTACTCGACCGACCACTCGACCGCCCACTCGACCAATAACTTGAACAACTACTCGACCAACTACTCGACCAACTACTCGACCAATCACTCGACCAACTACTCGACCAACTACTCGACCATCTACTCGACCATCTACTCGACGAACTACTCGACCAACTACTCGACCAACTACTCGACCAATCACTCGACCAACTACTCAACCAACTACTCGACCAACTACTCGACCAACTACTTGACCAACTACTCGACCAACAACTCGACCAAATACTTGACCAACTACTGGAACAATCACTCGACCAACTACTCGACCAACTTCTCGACCAACTAATCGACCAACTACTCGTCCAACTACTCGACCAACTACTCGACCAGCTACTCGACCAACTACTTGACCAACTACTCGTCCAATCGCTCGACCAAATACTCGACCAACTACTCGACCAACTACTGGAGCAATCACTCGACCAACTACTCGACCAACTACTCGACCGACCACTCGACTGACCACTCGACCAATCACTCGACCTACTACTCGACCAACTACTCGACCAACTAGTCGACTAATTACTCAACCAACTACTCGACCAATCACTCGACCAACTATTCGACCAACTACTCGACCAACTACTCGACCAACTACTCGACCAATCGCTCGACCAACTACTCGACCATCTACTCGACCAACTACTCGACCAACTACTCGACCACATACTCGACCAACTAGTCGACCAATCACTCGACCAACTACTCGACCAACTACTTGACCATCTACTGGACCAACCACTCGACCAACCAGTCGACCAACAAGTCGTCTTACTAGTCGTCCAACTACTCGACCAACTACTCGACCAACTACTCGACCAACTACTCGGCCGACCACTCGACCGACTACTAGACCAACTACTCGACCGACCACTCGACTGACCACTCGACCAATCACTCGACCAACTACTCGACCAACTACTCGACTAATTACTCAACCAACTACTCGACCAATCACTCGACCAACTACTCGACCAACTACTCGACCAACTACTCGACTCACTACTTGACCAACTACTCGATTAACTACTCGACCAACTACTCGACCAGCTACTCGACCAATGACTCGACCAACTACTCGACCAATTGCTCGACCAACTACTCGACCAACTACTCGACCGACCACTCGACCTACCACTCGGCCAATCCTTCGACCAACTACTCGACCACCTACTTGACCTACCACTCGACCAACTACTCGACCAACTACTCGACCAACTACTCGACCGACCACTCGACCAATCACTCGAAAAACTACTCGACCAACTACTCGACCAACTACTCGACCAATCACTCGACCAACTACTCGACCAACTACTCGACTAACTACTCGACCAACTACTTGACCAACTACTCGACCAACAACTCGACCAACTACTTGACCAACTACTCGACCAACTACTCGAACAATCACTCGACCAACTACTCGACCAACTTCTCGACCAACTAATCGACCAACTACTCGTCCAACTACTCGCCCAACTTCTCGACCAGCTACTCGACCAACTACTTGACCAACTACTCGACCAACTACTCGACCAATCACTCGACCAACTACTCGACCAACTACTGGAGCAATCACTCGACCAACTACTCGACCAACTACTCGACCGACCACTCGACTGACCACTCGACCAATCACTCGACCAACTACTCGACCAACTACTCGACCAACTACTCGACCAACTACTCGACCAACTACTCGTCCAACTACTCGACCAACTACTCGACCAAGTACTAGACCAATCGCTCGACCAACTACTCGACCAACTACTCGACCAACTACTCGACCAATCACTCGACCAACTACTCGACCAACTACTGGAGCAATCACTCGACCAACTACTCGACCAGCCACTCGACCAACTACTCGACCAACTACTCGACCGACCACTCGACCGACCACTCAACCAATAACTCGAACAACTACTCGACCAGCAACTCGACCAATCACTCGACCAACTACTCGACCAATTGCTCGACCAACTACTCGACCAACTACTCGACCGATCACTCGACCTACCACTCGGGCAATCCTTCGACCAACTACTCGACCACCTTCTTGACCTACCACTCGACCAAGTACTCGACAAACTACTCGACCAACTACTCGACCAACTACTCGACCAATCGCTCGACCAACTACTCGACCAATCGCTCGACCAACTACTCGACCAACTACTCGACCAATCACTCGACAGAATACTATACCAACTACTCGACCAACTACTCGACCAACTACTCGACCAACTACTCGACCAACTACTCGACCAACTACTTGACCAACTACTCGACCAACTACTTTACCAACTACTCGACCAACTACTCGACCAACTACTCGACCAACTACTCGACCAACTACTCGACCAATCGCTCGACCAACTACTCGACCAATCGCTCGACCAACTACTCGACCAACTACTCGACCAATCACTCGACAGAATACTATACCAACTACTCGACCAACTACTCGACCAACTACTCGACCAACTACTCGACCAACTACTTGACCAACTACTCGACCAACTACTTGACCAACTACTCGACCAACTACTCGACCAACTACTCGACCAACTACTCGACCAACTACTCGACCAACTACTCGACCAACTACTCGACCAACTACTTGACCAACTACTCGACCAACTACTCGACCAATCACTCGACCAACTACTCGACCAACTTCTCGACCAACTACTCGACCAACTCCTCGTCCAACTACTCGACCAACTACACGACCAGCTACTCGACCAACTACTCGACCAACTACTCGGCCAATCGCTCGACCAACTACTCGACCATCTACTCGACCAACTACTCGACCAACTGCTCGACCAAATACTCGACCAACTAGTCGACCAATCACTCGACCAACTACTCGACCAACTACTTGACCAACTACTGGACCAACCACTCGACCAACCAGTCGACCAACAAGTCGTCTTACTAGTCGTCCAACTACTCGACCAACTACTCGACCAACTACTCGACCAACTACTCGACCGACCACTCGACCGACTACTAGACCAACTACTCGACCGACCACTCGACTGACCACTCGACCAATCACTCGACCAACTACTCGACCAACTACTCGACTAATTACTCAACCAACTACTCGACCAATCACTCGACCAACTACTCGACCAACTACTCGACCAACTACTCGACTCACTACTTGACCAACTACTCGATTAACTACTCGACCAACTACTCGACCAGCTACTCGACCAATCACTCGACCAACTACTCGACCAATTGCTCGACCAACTACTCGACCAACTACTCGACCGACCACTCGACCTACCACTCGGCCAATCCTTCGATTAACTACTCGACCAACTACTCGACCAACTACTCGCCAACTACTCGACCAACAACTCGACCAACTACTCGACCAACTACTCGACCAACTACTCGACCGACCACTCGACCAATCACTCGAACAAACACTCGACCAACTACTCGACCAACTACTTCACCAATCACTCGACCAACTACTCGACCAACTACTCGACTAACTACTCGACCAACAACTCGAGCAACTACTTGACCAACTACACGACCAATCACTCGACCAACTACTTGACCCACTACTCGTCCAATCGCTCGACCAAATACTCGACCAACTACTCGACCAATCACTCGACCAACTACTCGACCAACTACTGGAGCAATCACTCGACCAACTACTCGACCAACTACTCGACCGACCACTCGACTGACCACTCGACCAATCACTCGAACAACTACTCGACCAACTACTCGACCAACTAGTCGACTAATTACTCAACCAACTACTCGACCAATCACTCGACCAACTATTCGACCAACTACTCGACCAACTACTCGACCAACTACTCGACCAACTACTCGTCCAACTACTCGACCAACTACTCGACCAAGTACTAGACCAATCGCTCGACCAACTACTCGACCAACTACTCGACCAACTACTCGACCAATCACTCGACCAACTACTCGACCAACTACTGGAGCAATCACTCGACCAACTACTCGACCAGCCACTCGACCAACTACTCGACCAACTACTCGACCAACTACTCGACCAACTACTCGACCAACTACTCGACTAATTACTCAACCAACTACTCGACCAATCACTCGACCAACTACTCGACCAACTACTCGACCAACTACTCGACTCACTACTTGACCAACTACTCGATTAACTACTCGACCAACTACTCGACCAGCTACTCGACCAATCACTCGACCAACTACTCGACCAATTGCTCGACCAACTACTCGACCAACTACTCGACCGACCACTCGACCTACCACTCGGCCAATCCTTCGATTAACTACTCGACCAACTACTCGACCAACTACTCGCCAACTACTCGACCAACAACTCGACCAACTACTCGACCAACTACTCGACCAACTACTCGACCGACCACTCGACCAATCACTCGAACAAACACTCGACCAACTACTCGACCAACTACTCCACCAATCACTCGACCAACTACTCGACCAACTACTCGACTAACTACTCGACCAACTACTCGAGCAACTACTTGACCAACTACACGACCAATCACTCGACCAACTACTTGACCCACTACTCGTCCAATCGCTCGACCAAATACTCGAAGAACTACTCGACCAATCACTCGACCAACTACTCGACCAACTACTGGAGCAATCACTCGACCAACTACTCGACCAACTACTCGACCGACCACTCGACTGACCACTCGACCAATCACTCGAACAACTACTCGACCAACTACTCGACCAACTAGTCGACTAATTACTCAACCAACTACTCGACCAATCACTCGACCAACTATTCGACCAACTACTCGACCAACTACTCGACCAACTACTCGACCAACTACTCGTCCAACTACTCGACCAACTACTCGACCAAGTACTAGACCAATCGCTCGACCAACTACTCGACCAACTACTCGACCAACTACTCGACCAATCACTCGACCAACTACTCGACCAACTACTGGAGCAATCACTCGACCAACTACTCGACCAGCCACTCGACCAACTACTCGACCAACTACTCGACCGACCACTCGACCGACCACTCAACCAATAACTCGAACAACTACTCGACCAGCTACTCGACCAATCACTCGACCAACTACTCGACCAATTGCTCGACCAACTACTCGACCAACTACTCGACCAACTACTCGACCGATCACTCGACCTACCACTCGGCCAATCCTTCGACCAACGACTCGACCACCTACTTGACCTACCACTCGACCAAGTACTCGACAAACTACTCGACCAACTACTCGACCAACTACTCGACCAACTACTCGACCAACTACTCGACCAACTACTCGACCAACTATTCGACCAACTACTCGACCGACCACTCGACCGACTACTAGACCAATCACTCGACCAATCACTCGACCAACTACTGGACCAACTACTCGACCATCTACTCGACCAACTACTTGACCAACTACTCGACCAACTACTCGACCAACTACTCGACCAACTACTCGACCAATCACTCGACCAACTACTCGACCAACTTCTCGACCAACTACTCGACCAACTCCTCGTCCAACTTCTCGACCAACTACTCGACCAACTACTAGACCAACCACTCGACCGACCACTCGACCAATCACTCGACCAACGACTCAACCAACTACTCGACCAACTACTCGACCAACTACTCGTCCAACTACTCGACCAACTACTCGACCCACTACTCGACCAACTACTCAACCAACTACTCGACCAACTACTTGACCAACTACTCGCCCAATCACTCGACCAACTACTTGACCTGCTACTCGACCAACTACTCGACCAATCTCTCGACCAACTATTCGACCAACCACTCGACCGACCACTCGACCGACTACTCGACCAATCACTCGACCAACTACTCGACCAACTACTCGACCAACTACTCAACCAACTACTCGACCAACTACTCGACCAACTACTCGACCAACTACTCGACCAACTACTCGACCAATCGCTCGACCAACTACTCGACCAACCACTCGACCAACCAGTCGACCAACAAGTCGTCTTACTAGTCGTCCAACCAGTCGATTAACTACTCGACCACCTACTCGACCAATCACTCGACCAACTACTCGACCAACTACTCGACCAACTACTCGACCAACTACTCGACCAACTACTCGACCAACTACTTGACCAACTACTCGACCAACTACTCGACCAACTACTCGACCAACTACTCGACCAATCACTCGACCAACTACTCGACCAACTACTCGACAAACTACTCGACCAACTACTCGACCAACTACTCGACCAACTACTTGACCAACTACTCGACCAATCACTCGACCAACTACTCGATCAATCGCTCAACCAACTACTAGACCAACTACTCGACCAACTACTCGACCAACTACTCGACCAACTACTCGACCAACTACTCGACCAACTACTCGACCAACTACTCGACCAACTACTCGACCAACTACTCGACCAACTACTCGACCAACTACTCGGCCAACTACTCGACCAACTACTCGACTGACCACTCGACCGACTACTCGACCAATCACTCGACCAACTACTCGACCAACTTCTCGACCAACTACTCAACCAACTACTCGACCAACTACTCGACCAATCACTCGACCAACTACTCGACCAACTACTCGACCAACTACTCGACCAACTACTCGACCAACTATTCGACCAACTACTCGACCGACCACTCGACCGACTACTAGACCAATCACTCGACCAATCACTCGACCAACTACTCGACCAACTACTCGACCATCTACTCGACCAACTACTTGACCAACTACTCGACCAACTACTCGACCACCTACTCGACCAACTACTCGACCAATCACTCGACCAACTACTCGACCAACTATTCGACCCACTAGTCGACCAATCACTCTACCAACTACTCGACCAACTACTAGACCAACCACTCGACCGACCACTCGACCAATCACTCGACCAACGACTCAACCAACTACTCGACCAACTACTCGACCAACTACTCGTCCAACTACTCGACCAACTACTCGACCCACTACTGGACCAACTACTCAACCAACTACTCGACCAACTACTTGACCAACTACTCGCCCAATCACTCGACCAACTACTTGACCTGCTACTCGACCAACTACTCGACCAATCTCTCGACCAACTATTCGACCAACCACTCGACCGACCACTCGACCGACTACTCGACCAATCACTCGACCAACTACTCGACCAACTACTCGACCAACTACTCGACCGACCACTCGACCGACTACTCGACCAACCACTCGACCGACCACTCGACCAATCACTCGACCAACGACTCAACCAACTACTCGACCAACTACTCGACCAACTACTCGTCCAACTACTCGACCAACTACTCGACCCACTACTCGACCAACTACTCAACCAACTACTCGACCAACTACTTGACCAACTACTCGCCCAATCACTCGACCAACTACTTGACCTGCTACTCGACCAACTACTCGACCAATCTCTCGACCAACTATTCGACCAACCACTCGACCGACCACTCGACCGACTACTCGACCAATCACTCGACCAATCACTCGACCAACTACTCGACCAACTACTCGACCAACTACTCGACCGACCACTCGACCGACTACTCGACCAATCACTCGACCAACTACTCGACCAACTACTCGACCAACTACTCAACCAACTACTCGACCAACTACTCGACCAACTACTCGACCAACTACTCGACCAATCGCTCGACCAACTACTCGACCAACCACTCGACCAACCAGTCGACCAACAAGTCGTCTTACTAGTCGTCCAACCAGTCGATTAACTACTCGACCAACTACTCGACCAATCACTCACCAACTACTCGACCAACTACTCGACCAACTACTCGACCAACTACTCGACCAACTACTCGACCAACTACTTGACCAACTACTCGACCAACTACTCGACCAACTACTCAACCAACTACTCGACCAACTACTTGACCAACTACTCGCCCAATCACTCGACCAACTACTTGACCTGCTACTCGACCAACTACTCGACCAATCTCTCGACCAACTATTCGACCAACCACTCGACCGACCACTCGACCGACTACTCGACCAATCACTCGACCAACTACTCGACCAACTACTCGACCAACTACTCGACCGACCACTCGACCGACTACTCGACCAATCACTCGACCAACTACTCGACCAACTACTCGACCAACTACTCAACCAACTACTCGACCAACTACTCGACCAACTACTCGACCAACTACTCGACCAATCGCTCGACCAACTACTCGACCAACCACTCGACCAACCAGTCGACCAACAAGTCGTCTTACTAGTCGTCCAACCAGTCGATTAACTACTCGACCAACTACTCGACCAATCACTCGACCAACTAATCGACCAACTACTCGACCATCTACTCGACCAACTACTTGACCAACTACTCGACCAACTACTCGACCAACTACTCGACCAACTTACGACCAATCACTCGACCAACTACTCGACCAACTACTCGACCCACTAGTCGACCAATCACTCTGCCAACTACTCGACCAACTACTAGACCAACCACTCGACCGACCACTCGACCAATTACTCGACCAACGACTCAACCAACTACTCGACCAACTACTCGACCAACTACTCGTCCAACTACTCGACCAACTACTCGACCCACTACTCGACCAACTACTCAACCAACTACTCGACCAACTACTTGACCAACTACTCGCCCAATCACTCGACCAACTACTCGACCAACTACTCGACCAACTACTCGACCAACTACTCGACCAACTACTCGACCAACTACTTGACCAACTACTCGACCAACTACTCGACCAACTACTCGACCAACTACTCGACCAATCACTCGACCAACTACTCGACCAACTACTCGACAAACTACTCGACCAACTACTCGACCAACTACTCGACCAACTACTTGACCAACTACTCGACCAATTACTCGACCAACTACTCGACCAATCGCTCAACCAACTACTAGACCAACTACTCGACCAACTACTCGACCAACTACTCGACCAACTACTCGAACAACTACTCGACCAACTACTCGACCAACTACTCGACCAACTACTCGACCAACTACTCGACCAACTACTCGACTGACCACTCGACTGACTACTCGACCAATCACTCGACCAACTACTCGACCAACTTCTCGACCAACTACTCAACCAACTACTCGACCAACTACTCGACCAACTTCTCGACCAACTACTCAACCAACTACTCGACCAACTACTCGACCAATCACTCGACCAACTACTCGACCAACTACTCGACCAACTACTCGACCAACTACTCGACCAACTACTCGACCAACTACTCGACCCACTACTCGACCAACTACTCAACCAACTACTCGACCAACTACTTGACCAACTACTCGCCCAATCACTCGACCAACTACTCGACCAACTACTCGACCAACTACTCGACCAACTACTCGACCAACTACTCGACCAACTACTTGACCAACTACTCGACCAACTACTCGACCAACTACTCGACCAACTACTCGACCAATCACTCGACCAACTACTCGACCAACTACTCGACAAACTACTCGACCAACTACTCGACCAACTACTCGACCAACTACTTGACCAACTACTCGACCAATCACTCGACCAACTACTCGACCAATCGCTCAACCAACTACTAGACCAACTACTCGACCAACTACTCGACCAACTACTCGACCAACTACTCGACCAACTACTCGACCAACTACTCGACCAACTACTCGACTGACCACTCGACCGACTACTCGACCAATCACTCGACCAACTACTCGACTAACTTCTCGACCAACTACTCAACCAACTACTCGACCAACTACTCGACCAATCACTCGACCAACTACTCGACCAACTACTCGACCAACTACTCGACCAACTACTCGACCAACTACTCGACCAACTATTCGACCAACTACTCGACCGACCACTCGACCGACTACTAGACCAATCACTCGACCAATCACTCGACCAACTCCTCGACCAACTACTCGACCATCTACTCGACCAACTACTTGACCAACTACTCGACCAACTACTCGACCAACTACTCGACCAACTACTCGACCAATCACTCGACCAACTACTCGACCAACTACTCGACCGACCACTCGACCGACTACTCGACCAATCGCTCGACCAACTACTCGACCAATCGCTCGACCAACTACTCGACCAACTACTCGACCAACTAGTCGACTAATCACTCTACCAACTACTCGACCAACTACTTGACCAACCACTCGACCGACCACTTGACCAATCACTCGACCAACGACTCAACCAACTACTCGACCAACTACTCGACCAACTACTCGTCCAACTACTCGACCAACTACTCGACCAACTACTCGACCATCTACTCGACCAACTACTTGACCAACTACTCGACCAACTACTCGACCAACTACTCGACCAACTACTCGACCAATCACTCGACCAACTACTCGACCAACTACTCGACCGACCACTCGACCGACTACTCGACCAATCGCTCGACCAACTACTCGACCAATCGCTCGACCAACTACTCGACCAACTACTCGACCAACTAGTCGACCAATCACTCTACCAACTACTCGACCAACTACTAGACCAACCACTCGACCGACCACTCGACCAACCAGTCGACCAACAAGTCGTCTTACTAGTCGTCCAACTACTCGACCAACTACTCGACCAACTACTCGACCAACTACTCGACCGACCACTCGACCGACTACTAGACCAACTATAATAATAATAATAATAATAATAAATCATTTAATCCATTCAAGAAAAAAAAAATTGCACACTAATTTATAAAATTGATAAACAAAGATAAAGTAATTACATCATAAAACAATTGAAAAAAAAAACGAACAAAATGACAAAAGGCAAAAAAAAAACAAAATACAAATAAACAAAATTAAAAGAAAGAACAAACACGTGTCACAAAGTGTTGCAATGTTGAATGGATAAGGCCTTTGCTCAGCTATGTGCTTATTACCTGTGGAGGAAATAAGCGCTGGTATTCTGCAAAAGCCTGTGCGTCAGTGCGTCAGTTGCAGCAGTAATAAATAAATAAACAAACAATTGTCGTACATATACAAGTTGAGTGGAAAAATACTTAGATATATCTATAATTCTAAACTAAAAAGAATAATAAAAAGACAAATAAATAATAATATTTATTGTTATACAAAAAAAAAAATATAAAGAGCGATTTTAGTTAAAAAGCTACCTCGAAGTAAAATAATATAATATATTAACAACAAAAAAGTTCCGATGGATGTTCAACACAAGTGATGTTATCTAACTAACTAAGTGATGTTATCTAACTAGCGCATTTACATATCTTTTTGAACCTCCATCAAAAACAATCTCAGTTTGTTTTTGAAACTAAGTTTGGTGCGCGCGTTCTTAATGGGTGGCGGGATGTTGTTCCAACATTTGGTAGCCGCATATCGGAAGCCACCACGGAACGCAGCGGACTTATGCCGTTGTGTGCACAACTGTGGAAATCGTCGCCTTCGTTCTGGGCACCTGCTCTTTGTCCAAATTAGTTTATTGCAGAGGTATTTTGGGGCTTCTGATTTTATAACTTCAAAGAGGAGGCACGCCAGGTGAAGTTTCCTGCGGTAAACGATTCTTAAAATATTATGGTCATTCAAGAACGGCGTAACGTGGCTCCGTGGTGGTATCGAGAAACAAAACCGAGCACATGCATTTTGTACCCGTTGAATTAACTTTTCAGTCCTAGCATATAAACGAGGCCCATACACAGTATCTGAATAGTTTAATTTGGACAATACTAGGGCCTCTACTAGCTGGATACGAAGCCGTTCATTCAGGTATCGCCGAACTTTGTACAGCACTTTTAATCTGTAGAAACAGTTTCGTGTAACTTCCGAAATATGCTTTTCGTAGCGCAGGTTTGGGTCTAGCACTAATCCTAAATTCCTGGCTTCATACACACGCTCAACGACTTTGGACCCCAATCTAACCTGACAGTCTGATGGAATGTTATTCACCTGATACTGTGATCCAAAGACCATATATTTTGTCTTAGTAGGATTGAGAACGAGACAGCTGCTTTCGGACCAGTGGAGTATTCTGTCAAGGTCATCGTTAAGGGATCGTAAGGCGGAGGCCCATTCGCTATTCCTAAATGAAATATATATTTGTAAATCGTCGGCGTATAGGTGATATTTACAATTGTGTATACACTTAACGATATCCGCTGTATATAAGATAAAAAGAAGAGGAGAAAGGATAGTTCCCTGAGGAGTGCCTCTTTCAAGGGATCTGTATCCCGAGCGTCGCGTCTGACCGTTGTCCCGAGTTACTTCAACACATTGACCGCGGTTTGCGAGGAAGCTTTGAAACCACTGCACTGTATCTGATTTGAAACCGTAATATGACATCTTAGAAAGAAGCAGGGATATGTCTATACAATCAAAAGCCCTCGAAAAATCCAGAAGCACCAGCAATGTGCACATGCCTTCATCCTGAGCAGTGATAATGTTGTCGGTTACATCTAAAAGTGCCGTGGTGGTACTATGACCTTTCCTGAATCCAGATTGAAATTCAGGAAGCATGTTGTTAGTTTCCAGATAGTCAGTTAGCTGAAGCCAAACAACCTTTTCGACGATTTTAGATAGACATGAGAGTACACTGATAGGGCGAAGATCATTCAGCTCCTGAGGGTTAGGGTGTTTTGGCAAAGGTCGAATTATGGCAGTCTTCCATATTTTTGGGTATGTGGATTTTGTTATTGAACAGTTTACGATAGAAGTTATTGCTTTGAGCGATTGTGGTAGCGTCATAAGCAACATTTTCAGTGAAATACCATCAATACCCTCTGCATTCGATTTAAGATTAGTAACAATTTTGGAAATTAACAGCTCACTAACTGGCTGAAGGGAAAAGTAAGTATGAGTCGTATGTAGGTGTGTATTGAAATAACTCAGAGTGGACGAGTCGGCATGTGCGATTCCGGGTATATTTAAAAAGTGACTATTAATTATGTCAGGGTCAGCCAAATGTGAAGGCAAAGGGGTATCTTTGTTCGACGGCAATACAGTGGACTTTAAATTGCGCCATAGAATTTTAGGTCTATTTAAATTATTATTTATGTTATGATCAAAATATGCCCTTTTTTCGCTGTGAATAGAATTAATAACTAAAGTTTTTAAAGTTTTGTAATACATTTTATGCGAATCTTTTTTCGTTTTTAAGTACCGCTTGTGGGCCGCATTGCGAAGTTTCATCATCAATTTGATTGTGTCGGTTATCCACGGCTGCTTGTGCGCTTTAATCACAGTAGTTTTGATTGGGGCAAATACATCGAATAAACAATTGACGTAGGAATTGAAAGATAATACCTTATGATCAATATCGGGTATAAGCGTTATGTCGTCCCAGTTAATGGAATTTAAAGATAAATTAAAAGCTTCTAATGGTATATCTTTGATAGGTCTGTATTTAATTTTTTTCGCGCGTATCTTACTTCTTTCACTGTGCAATTCGCAAATTAACAGGGCATGATTACTCAGAGGTGCAACTGGTTCCACCTCAATCCGACGCGTTCTCACATTGGTACAAATAACATCAATCAAAGTTTGACTGTGATCCGTGAAGTGAGTAGGGGATGTGACCAGCTGCACCAAGTCCAAGCAGTTTAGGAATGTATTAAACTTAGCAACCTTTACATCATTAGCGGGGCGGAGCGCATCAATGTTAAAATCACCGAGGAGGACGATGTTATCGCAAAACGCTAACGAGTTTATTGATACAGTGACCGCGTCAAAAAAAGAATCGACGTCGAGCCAGGGCGGACGGTACGCAGTCCCGATAGCGAGCGTCTTGTTATCGACCTTAAGCGTTAACCACATTTGTTCGACAAAAATGAGTGAAGGTTCGACAGGATGAGTAAACACGCGGGCATTTATTCCGCGCTTTATGTAGAATCCGACCCCGCCACCTCTTCCGTTGCGTACGGTACGCGGGCGCGGCGCGTGCAGCAACCGGTAGCCGGCGGGGCGCGGGGCGCTGCTCTCCTCGCCCGCACGTAACCACGTCTCGCCCACTGCCATGACATCCATCGCGTGGCGCTCGACAAGTGCAATAAAGTCTTCACAGTATGTGTTTAGTGAGCCGACGTTAAGATAACCGAGCTTTAAAAATGACCTAAGGCCGGCTGATAAACTTACTCAATTTTAAGTTCAAATAACAGCGATTTAACGGGGACTTAGATAGAATACGGAAAAAGGTTCTGATCGGACTATTTCTAAAAAGATAATACATGATTTCCAATATACCATAGACTAGCGCAACAACATTATATAAGGATGTAGGATTACATGTACAAGAAAATAAACATTTTAAATAGTTCAAAATAAAATAGCAAAGAGCCCACCAAACACCACTGCAACTACTCGACCGACCACTCGACTGACCACTCGACCAATCACTCGACCAACTACTCGACCAACTACTCGACTAATTACTCAACCAACTACTCGACCAATCACTCGACCAACTACTCGACCAACTACTCGACCAACTACTCGACTCACTACTTGACCAACTACTCGATTAACTACTCGACCAACTACTCGACCAGCTACTCGACCAATCACTCGACCAACTACTCGACCAATTGCTCGACCAACTACTCGACCAACTACTCGACCGACCACTCGACCTACCACTCGGCCAATCCTTCGATTAACTACTCGACCAACTACTCGACCAACTACTCGCCAACTACTCGACCAACAACTCGACCAACTACTCGACCAACTACTCGACCAACTACTCGACCGACCACTCGACCAATCACTCGAACAAACACTCGACCAACTACTCGACCAACTACTTCACCAATCACTCGACCAACTACTCGACCAACTACTCGACTAACTACTCGACCAACTACTCGAGCAACTACTTGACCAACTACACGACCAATCACTCGACCAACTACTTGACCCACTACTCGTCCAATCGCTCGACCAAATACTCGACCAACTACTCGACCAATCACTCGACCAACTACTCGACCAACTACTGGAGCAATCACTCGACCAACTACTCGACCAACTACTCGACCGACCACTCGACTGACCACTCGACCAATCACTCGAACAACTACTCGACCAACTACTCGACCAACTAGTCGACTAATTACTCAACCAACTACTCGACCAATCACTCGACCAACTATTCGACCAACTACTCGACCAACTACTCGACCAACTACTCGACCAACTACTCGTCCAACTACTCGACCAACTACTCGACCAAGTACTAGACCAATCGCTCGACCAACTACTCGACCAACTACTCGACCAACTACTCGACCAATCACTCGACCAACTACTCGACCAACTACTGGAGCAATCACTCGACCAACTACTCGACCAGCCACTCGACCAACTACTCGACCAACTACTCGACCAACTACTCGACCAACTACTCGACCAACTACTCGACTAATTACTCAACCAACTACTCGACCAATCACTCGACCAACTACTCGACCAACTACTCGACCAACTACTCGACTCACTACTTGACCAACTACTCGATTAACTACTCGACCAACTACTCGACCAGCTACTCGACCAATCACTCGACCAACTACTCGACCAATTGCTCGACCAACTACTCGACCAACTACTCGACCGACCACTCGACCTACCACTCGGCCAATCCTTCGATTAACTACTCGACCAACTACTCGACCAACTACTCGCCAACTACTCGACCAACAACTCGACCAACTACTCGACCAACTACTCGACCAACTACTCGACCGACCACTCGACCAATCACTCGAACAAACACTCGACCAACTACTCGACCAACTACTCCACCAATCACTCGACCAACTACTCGACCAACTACTCGACTAACTACTCGACCAACTACTCGAGCAACTACTTGACCAACTACACGACCAATCACTCGACCAACTACTTGACCCACTACTCGTCCAATCGCTCGACCAAATACTCGACCAACTACTCGACCAATCACTCGACCAACTACTCGACCAACTACTGGAGCAATCACTCGACCAACTACTCGACCAACTACTCGACCGACCACTCGACTGACCACTCGACCAATCACTCGAACAACTACTCGACCAACTACTCGACCAACTAGTCGACTAATTACTCAACCAACTACTCGACCAATCACTCGACCAACTATTCGACCAACTACTCGACCAACTACTCGACCAACTACTCGACCAACTACTCGTCCAACTACTCGACCAACTACTCGACCAAGTACTAGACCAATCGCTCGACCAACTACTCGACCAACTACTCGACCAACTACTCGACCAATCACTCGACCAACTACTCGACCAACTACTGGAGCAATCACTCGACCAACTACTCGACCAGCCACTCGACCAACTACTCGACCAACTACTCGACCGACCACTCGACCGACCACTCAACCAATAACTCGAACAACTACTCGACCAGCTACTCGACCAATCACTCGACCAACTACTCGACCAATTGCTCGACCAACTACTCGACCAACTACTCGACCAACTACTCGACCGATCACTCGACCTACCACTCGGCCAATCCTTCGACCAACGACTCGACCACCTACTTGACCTACCACTCGACCAAGTACTCGACAAACTACTCGACCAACTACTCGACCAACTACTCGACCAACTACTCGACCAACTACTCGACCAACTACTCGACCAACTATTCGACCAACTACTCGACCGACCACTCGACCGACTACTAGACCAATCACTCGACCAATCACTCGACCAACTACTGGACCAACTACTCGACCATCTACTCGACCAACTACTTGACCAACTACTCGACCAACTACTCGACCAACTACTCGACCAACTACTCGACCAATCACTCGACCAACTACTCGACCAACTTCTCGACCAACTACTCGACCAACTCCTCGTCCAACTTCTCGACCAACTACTCGACCAACTACTAGACCAACCACTCGACCGACCACTCGACCAATCACTCGACCAACGACTCAACCAACTACTCGACCAACTACTCGACCAACTACTCGTCCAACTACTCGACCAACTACTCGACCCACTACTCGACCAACTACTCAACCAACTACTCGACCAACTACTTGACCAACTACTCGCCCAATCACTCGACCAACTACTTGACCTGCTACTCGACCAACTACTCGACCAATCTCTCGACCAACTATTCGACCAACTACTCGACCATCTACTCGACCATCTACTCGACGAACTACTCGACCAACTACTCGACCAACTACTCGACCAATCACTCGACCAACTACTCAACCAACTACTCGACCAACTACTCGACCAACTACTTGACCAACTACTCGACCAACAACTCGACCATCTACTCGACGAACTACTCGACCAACTACTCGACCAACTACTCGACCAATCACTCGACCAATCACTCGACCAACTACTCAACCAACTACTCGACCAACTACTCGACCAATCACTCGACCAACTACTCAACCAACTACTCGACCAACTACTCGACCAACTACTTGACCGCCCACTCGACCAATAACTTGAACAACTACTCGACCAACTACTCGACCAACTACTCGACCAATCACTCGACCAACTACTCGACCAACTACTCGACCATCTACTCGACCATCTACTCGACGAACTACTCGACCAACTACTCGACCAACTACTCGACCAATCACTCGACCAACTACTCAACCAACTACTCGACCAACTACTCGACCAACTACTTGACCAACTACTCGACCAACAACTCGACCAAATACTTGACCAACTACTGGAACAATCACTCGACCAACTACTCGACCAACTTCTCGACCAACTAATCGACCAACTACTCGTCCAACTACTCGACCAACTACTCGACCAGCTACTCGACCAACTACTTGACCAACTACTCGTCCAATCGCTCGACCAAATACTCGACCAACTACTCGACCAACTACTGGAGCAATCACTCGACCAACTACTCGACCAACTACTCGACCGACCACTCGACTGACCACTCGACCAATCACTCGACCTACTACTCGACCAACTACTCGACCAACTAGTCGACTAATTACTCAACCAACTACTCGACCAATCACTCGACCAACTATTCGACCAACTACTCGACCAACTACTCGACCAACTACTCGACCAATCGCTCGACCAACTACTCGACCATCTACTCGACCAACTACTCGACCAACTACTCGACCACATACTCGACCAACTAGTCGACCAATCACTCGACCAACTACTCGACCAACTACTTGACCATCTACTGGACCAACCACTCGACCAACCAGTCGACCAACAAGTCGTCTTACTAGTCGTCCAACTACTCGACCAACTACTCGACCAACTACTCGACCAACTACTCGGCCGACCACTCGACCGACTACTAGACCAACTACTCGACCGACCACTCGACTGACCACTCGACCAATCACTCGACCAACTACTCGACCAACTACTCGACTAATTACTCAACCAACTACTCGACCAATCACTCGACCAACTACTCGACCAACTACTCGACCAACTACTCGACTCACTACTTGACCAACTACTCGATTAACTACTCGACCAACTACTCGACCAGCTACTCGACCAATGACTCGACCAACTACTCGACCAATTGCTCGACCAACTACTCGACCAACTACTCGACCGACCACTCGACCTACCACTCGGCCAATCCTTCGACCAACTACTCGACCACCTACTTGACCTACCACTCGACCAACTACTCGACCAACTACTCGACCAACTACTCGACCGACCACTCGACCAATCACTCGAAAAACTACTCGACCAACTACTCGACCAACTACTCGACCAATCACTCGACCAACTACTCGACCAACTACTCGACTAACTACTCGACCAACTACTTGACCAACTACTCGACCAACAACTCGACCAACTACTTGACCAACTACTCGACCAACTACTCGAACAATCACTCGACCAACTACTCGACCAACTTCTCGACCAACTAATCGACCAACTACTCGTCCAACTACTCGCCCAACTACTCGACCAGCTACTCGACCAACTACTTGACCAACTACTCGACCAACTACTCGACCAATCACTCGACCAACTACTCGACCAACTACTGGAGCAATCACTCGACCAACTACTCGACCAACTACTCGACCGACCACTCGACTGACCACTCGACCAATCACTCGACCAACTACTCGACCAACTACTCGACCAACTACTCGACCAACTACTCGACCAACTACTCGTCCAACTACTCGACCAACTACTCGACCAAGTACTAGACCAATCGCTCGACCAACTACTCGACCAACTACTCGACCAACTACTCGACCAATCACTCGACCAACTACTCGACCAACTACTGGAGCAATCACTCGACCAACTACTCGACCAGCCACTCGACCAACTACTCGACCAACTACTCGACCGACCACTCGACCGACCACTCAACCAATAACTCGAACAACTACTCGACCAGCAACTCGACCAATCACTCGACCAACTACTCGACCAATTGCTCGACCAACTACTCGACCAACTACTCGACCGATCACTCGACCTACCACTCGGGCAATCCTTCGACCAACTACTCGACCACCTTCTTGACCTACCACTCGACCAAGTACTCGACAAACTACTCGACCAACTACTCGACCAACTACTCGACCAATCGCTCGACCAACTACTCGACCAATCGCTCGACCAACTACTCGACCAACTACTCGACCAATCACTCGACAGAATACTATACCAACTACTCGACCAACTACTCGACCAACTACTCGACCAACTACTCGACCAACTACTCGACCAACTACTTGACCAACTACTCGACCAACTACTTTACCAACTACTCGACCAACTACTCGACCAACTACTCGACCAACTACTCGACCAACTACTCGACCAATCGCTCGACCAACTACTCGACCAATCGCTCGACCAACTACTCGACCAACTACTCGACCAATCACTCGACAGAATACTATACCAACTACTCGACCAACTACTCGACCAACTACTCGACCAACTACTCGACCAACTACTTGACCAACTACTCGACCAACTACTTGACCAACTACTCGACCAACTACTCGACCAACTACTCGACCAACTACTCGACCAACTACTCGACCAACTACTCGACCAACTACTCGACCAACTACTTGACCAACTACTCGACCAACTACTCGACCAATCACTCGACCAACTACTCGACCAACTTCTCGACCAACTACTCGACCAACTCCTCGTCCAACTACTCGACCAACTACACGACCAGCTACTCGACCAACTACTCGACCAACTACTCGGCCAATCGCTCGACCAACTACTCGACCATCTACTCGACCAACTACTCGACCAACTGCTCGACCAAATACTCGACCAACTAGTCGACCAATCACTCGACCAACTACTCGACCAACTACTCGACCGACCACTCGACCGACTACTAGACCAACTACTCGACCGACCACTCGACTGACCACTCGACCAATCACTCGACCAACTACTCGACCAACTACTCGACTAATTACTCAACCAACTACTCGACCAATCACTCGACCAACTACTCGACCAACTACTCGACCAACTACTCGACTCACTACTTGACCAACTACTCGATTAACTACTCGACCAACTACTCGACCAGCTACTCGACCAATCACTCGACCAACTACTCGACCAATTGCTCGACCAACTACTCGACCAACTACTCGACCGACCACTCGACCTACCACTCGGCCAATCCTTCGATTAACTACTCGACCAACTACTCGACCAACTACTCGCCAACTACTCGACCAACAACTCGACCAACTACTCGACCAACTACTCGACCAACTACTCGACCGACCACTCGACCAATCACTCGAACAAACACTCGACCAACTACTCGACCAACTACTTCACCAATCACTCGACCAACTACTCGACCAACTACTCGACTAACTACTCGACCAACTACTCGAGCAACTACTTGACCAACTACACGACCAATCACTCGACCAACTACTTGACCCACTACTCGTCCAATCGCTCGACCAAATACTCGACCAACTACTCGACCAATCACTCGACCAACTACTCGACCAACTACTGGAGCAATCACTCGACCAACTACTCGACCAACTACTCGACCGACCACTCGACTGACCACTCGACCAATCACTCGAACAACTACTCGACCAACTACTCGACCAACTAGTCGACTAATTACTCAACCAACTACTCGACCAATCACTCGACCAACTATTCGACCAACTACTCGACCAACTACTCGACCAACTACTCGACCAACTACTCGTCCAACTACTCGACCAACTACTCGACCAAGTACTAGACCAATCGCTCGACCAACTACTCGACCAACTACTCGACCAACTACTCGACCAATCACTCGACCAACTACTCGACCAACTACTGGAGCAATCACTCGACCAACTACTCGACCAGCCACTCGACCAACTACTCGACCAACTACTCGACCAACTACTCGACCAACTACTCGACCAACTACTCGACTAATTACTCAACCAACTACTCGACCAATCACTCGACCAACTACTCGACCAACTACTCGACCAACTACTCGACTCACTACTTGACCAACTACTCGATTAACTACTCGACCAACTACTCGACCAGCTACTCGACCAATCACTCGACCAACTACTCGACCAATTGCTCGACCAACTACTCGACCAACTACTCGACCGACCACTCGACCTACCACTCGGCCAATCCTTCGATTAACTACTCGACCAACTACTCGACCAACTACTCGCCAACTACTCGACCAACAACTCGACCAACTACTCGACCAACTACTCGACCAACTACTCGACCGACCACTCGACCAATCACTCGAACAAACACTCGACCAACTACTCGACCAACTACTCCACCAATCACTCGACCAACTACTCGACCAACTACTCGACTAACTACTCGACCAACTACTCGAGCAACTACTTGACCAACTACACGACCAATCACTCGACCAACTACTTGACCCACTACTCGTCCAATCGCTCGACCAAATACTCGAAGAACTACTCGACCAATCACTCGACCAACTACTCGACCAACTACTGGAGCAATCACTCGACCAACTACTCGACCAACTACTCGACCGACCACTCGACTGACCACTCGACCAATCACTCGAACAACTACTCGACCAACTACTCGACCAACTAGTCGACTAATTACTCAACCAACTACTCGACCAATCACTCGACCAACTATTCGACCAACTACTCGACCAACTACTCGACCAACTACTCGACCAACTACTCGTCCAACTACTCGACCAACTACTCGACCAAGTACTAGACCAATCGCTCGACCAACTACTCGACCAACTACTCGACCAACTACTCGACCAATCACTCGACCAACTACTCGACCAACTACTGGAGCAATCACTCGACCAACTACTCGACCAGCCACTCGACCAACTACTCGACCAACTACTCGACCGACCACTCGACCGACCACTCAACCAATAACTCGAACAACTACTCGACCAGCTACTCGACCAATCACTCGACCAACTACTCGACCAATTGCTCGACCAACTACTCGACCAACTACTCGACCAACAACTCGACCGATCACTCGACCTACCACTCGGCCAATCCTTCGACCAACGACTCGACCACCTACTTGACCTACCACTCGACCAAGTACTCGACAAACTACTCGACCAACTACTCGACCAACTACTCGACCAACTACTCGACCAACTACTCGACCAACTACTCGACCAACTATTCGACCAACTACTCGACCGACCACTCGACCGACTACTAGACCAATCACTCGACCAATCACTCGACCAACTACTGGACCAACTACTCGACCATCTACTCGACCAACTACTTGACCAACTACTCGACCAACTACTCGACCAACTACTCGACCAACTACTCGACCAATCACTCGACCAACTACTCGACCAACTTCTCGACCAACTACTCGACCAACTCCTCGTCCAACTTCTCGACCAACTACTCGACCAACTACTAGACCAACCACTCGACCGACCACTCGACCAATCACTCGACCAACGACTCAACCAACTACTCGACCAACTACTCGACCAACTACTCGTCCAACTACTCGACCAACTACTCGACCCACTACTCGACCAACTACTCAACCAACTACTCGACCAACTACTTGACCAACTACTCGCCCAATCACTCGACCAACTACTTGACCTGCTACTCGACCAACTACTCGACCAATCTCTCGACCAACTATTCGACCAACCACTCGACCGACCACTCGACCGACTACTCGACCAATCACTCGACCAACTACTCGACCAACTACTCGACCAACTACTCAACCAACTACTCGACCAACTACTCGACCAACTACTCGACCAACTACTCGACCAACTACTCGACCAATCGCTCGACCAACTACTCGACCAACCACTCGACCAACCAGTCGACCAACAAGTCGTCTTACTAGTCGTCCAACCAGTCGATTAACTACTCGACCACCTACTCGACCAATCACTCGACCAACTACTCGACCAACTACTCGACCAACTACTCGACCAACTACTCGACCAACTACTCGACCAACTACTTGACCAACTACTCGACCAACTACTCGACCAACTACTCGACCAACTACTCGACCAATCACTCGACCAACTACTCGACCAACTACTCGACAAACTACTCGACCAACTACTCGACCAACTACTCGACCAACTACTTGACCAACTACTCGACCAATCACTCGACCAACTACTCGATCAATCGCTCAACCAACTACTAGACCAACTACTCGACCAACTACTCGACCAACTACTCGACCAACTACTCGACCAACTACTCGACCAACTACTCGACCAACTACTCGACCAACTACTCGACCAACTACTCGACCAACTACTCGACCAACTACTCGGCCAACTACTCGACCAACTACTCGACTGACCACTCGACCGACTACTCGACCAATCACTCGACCAACTACTCGACCAACTTCTCGACCAACTACTCAACCAACTACTCGACCAACTACTCGACCAATCACTCGACCAACTACTCGACCAACTACTCGACCAACTACTCGACCAACTACTCGACCAACTATTCGACCAACTACTCGACCGACCACTCGACCGACTACTAGACCAATCACTCGACCAATCACTCGACCAACTACTCGACCAACTACTCGACCATCTACTCGACCAACTACTTGACCAACTACTCGACCAACTACTCGACCACCTACTCGACCAACTACTCGACCAATCACTCGACCAACTACTCGACCAACTATTCGACCCACTAGTCGACCAATCACTCTACCAACTACTCGACCAACTACTAGACCAACCACTCGACCGACCACTCGACCAATCACTCGACCAACGACTCAACCAACTACTCGACCAACTACTCGACCAACTACTCGTCCAACTACTCGACCAACTACTCGACCCACTACTGGACCAACTACTCAACCAACTACTCGACCAACCACTTGACCAACTACTCGCCCAATCACTCGACCAACTACTTGACCTGCTACTCGACCAACTACTCGACCAATCTCTCGACCAACTATTCGACCAACCACTCGACCGACCACTCGACCGACTACTCGACCAATCACTCGACCAACTACTCGACCAACTACTCGACCGACCACTCGACCGACTACTCGACCAACCACTCGACCGACCACTCGACCAATCACTCGACCAACGACTCAACCAACTACTCGACCAACTACTCGACCAACTACTCGTCCAACTACTCGACCAACTACTCGACCCACTACTCGACCAACTACTCAACCAACTACTCGACCAACTACTTGACCAACTACTCGCCCAATCACTCGACCAACTACTTGACCTGCTACTCGACCAACTACTCGACCAATCTCTCGACCAACTATTCGACCAACCACTCGACCGACCACTCGACCGACTACTCGACCAATCACTCGACCAATCACTCGACCAACTACTCGACCAACTACTCGACCAACTACTCGACCGACCACTCGACCGACTACTCGACCAATCACTCGACCAACTACTCGACCAACTACTCGACCAACTACTCAACCAACTACTCGACCAACTACTCGACCAACTACTCGACCAACTACTCGACCAATCGCTCGACCAACTACTCGACCAACCACTCGACCAACCAGTCGACCAACAAGTCGTCTTACTAGTCGTCCAACCAGTCGATTAACTACTCGACCAACTACTCGACCAATCACTCACCAACTACTCGACCAACTACTCGACCAACTACTCGACCAACTACTCGACCAACTACTCGACCAACTACTTGACCAACTACTCGACCAACTACTCGACCAACTACTCAACCAACTACTCGACCAACTACTTGACCAACTACTCGCCCAATCACTCGACCAACTACTTGACCTGCTACTCGACCAACTACTCGACCAATCTCTCGACCAACTATTCGACCAACCACTCGACCGACCACTCGACTGACTACTCGACCAATCACTCGACCAACTACTCGACCAACTACTCGACCAACTACTCGACCGACCACTCGACCGACTACTCGACCAATCACTCGACCAACTACTCGACCAACTACTCGACCAACTACTCAACCAACTACTCGACCAACTACTCGACCAACTACTCGACCAACTACTCGACCAATCGCTCGACCAACTACTCGACCAACCACTCGACCAACCAGTCGACCAACAAGTCGTCTTACTAGTCGTCCAACCAGTCGATTAACTACTCGACCAACTACTCGACCAATCACTCGACCAACTAATCGACCAACTACTCGACCATCTACTCGACCAACTACTTGACCAACTACTCGACCAACTACTCGACCAACTACTCGACCAACTTACGACCAATCACTCGACCAACTACTCGACCAACTACTCGACCCACTAGTCGACCAATCACTCTGCCAACTACTCGACCAACTACTAGACCAACCACTCGACCGACCACTCGACCAATTACTCGACCAACGACTCAACCAACTACTCGACCAACTACTCGACCAACTACTCGTCCAACTACTCGACCAACTACTCGACCCACTACTCGACCAACTACTCAACCAACTACTCGACCAACTACTTGACCAACTACTCGCCCAATCACTCGACCAACTACTCGACCAACTACTCGACCAACTACTCGACCAACTACTCGACCAACTACTCGACCAACTACTTGACCAACTACTCGACCAACTACTCGACCAACTACTCGACCAACTACTCGACCAATCACTCGACCAACTACTCGACCAACTACTCGACAAACTACTCGACCAACTACTCGACCAACTACTCGACCAACTACTTGACCAACTACTCGACCAATTACTCGACCAACTACTCGACCAATCGCTCAACCAACTACTAGACCAACTACTCGACCAACTACTCGACCAACTACTCGACCAACTACTCGAACAACTACTCGACCAACTACTCGACCAACTACTCGACCAACTACTCGACCAACTACTCGACCAACTACTCGACTGACCACTCGACTGACTACTCGACCAATCACTCGACCAACTACTCGACCAACTTCTCGACCAACTACTCAACCAACTACTCGACCAACTACTCGACCAACTTCTCGACCAACTACTCAACCAACTACTCGACCAACTACTCGACCAATCACTCGACCAACTACTCGACCAACTACTCGACCAACTACTCGACCAACTACTCGACCAACTACTCGACCAACTACTCGACCCACTACTCGACCAACTACTCAACCAACTACTCGACCAACTACTTGACCAACTACTCGCCCAATCACTCGACCAACTACTCGACCAACTACTCGACCAACTACTCGACCAACTACTCGACCAACTACTCGACCAACTACTTGACCAACTACTCGACCAACTACTCGACCAACTACTCGACCAACTACTCGACCAATCACTCGACCAACTACTCGACCAACTACTCGACAAACTACTCGACCAACTACTCGACCAACTACTCGACCAACTACTTGACCAACTACTCGACCAATCACTCGACCAACTACTCGACCAATCGCTCAACCAACTACTAGACCAACTACTCGACCAACTACTCGACCAACTACTCGACCAACTACTCGACCAACTACTCGACCAACTACTCGACCAACTACTCGACTGACCACTCGACCGACTACTCGACCAATCACTCGACCAACTACTCGACTAACTTCTCGACCAACTACTCAACCAACTACTCGACCAACTACTCGACCAATCACTCGACCAACTACTCGACCAACTACTCGACCAACTACTCGACCAACTACTCGACCAACTACTCGACCAACTATTCGACCAACTACTCGACCGACCACTCGACCGACTACTAGACCAATCACTCGACCAATCACTCGACCAACTCCTCGACCAACTACTCGACCATCTACTCGACCAACTACTTGACCAACTACTCGACCAACTACTCGACCAACTACTCGACCAACTACTCGACCAATCACTCGACCAACTACTCGACCAACTACTCGACCGACCACTCGACCGACTACTCGACCAATCGCTCGACCAACTACTCGACCAATCGCTCGACCAACTACTCGACCAACTACTCGACCAACTAGTCGACTAATCACTCTACCAACTACTCGACCAACTACTCCACCAATCACTCGACCAACTACTCGACCAACTACTCGACTAACTACTCGACCAACTACTCGAGCAACTACTTGACCAACTACACGACCAATCACTCGACCAACTACTTGACCCACTACTCGTCCAATCGCTCGACCAAATACTCGAAGAACTACTCGACCAATCACTCGACCAACTACTCGACCAACTACTGGAGCAATCACTCGACCAACTACTCGACCAACTACTCGACCGACCACTCGACTGACCACTCGACCAATCACTCGAACAACTACTCGACCAACTACTCGACCAACTAGTCGACTAATTACTCAACCAACTACTCGACCAATCACTCGACCAACTATTCGACCAACTACTCGACCAACTACTCGACCAACTACTCGACCAACTACTCGTCCAACTACTCGACCAACTACTCGACCAAGTACTAGACCAATCGCTCGACCAACTACTCGACCAACTACTCGACCAACTACTCGACCAATCACTCGACCAACTACTCGACCAACTACTGGAGCAATCACTCGACCAACTACTCGACCAGCCACTCGACCAACTACTCGACCAACTACTCGACCGACCACTCGACCGACCACTCAACCAATAACTCGAACAACTACTCGACCAGCTACTCGACCAATCACTCGACCAACTACTCGACCAATTGCTCGACCAACTACTCGACCAACTACTCGACCAACAACTCGACCGATCACTCGACCTACCACTCGGCCAATCCTTCGACCAACGACTCGACCACCTACTTGACCTACCACTCGACCAAGTACTCGACAAACTACTCGACCAACTACTCGACCAACTACTCGACCAACTACTCGACCAACTACTCGACCAACTACTCGACCAACTATTCGACCAACTACTCGACCGACCACTCGACCGACTACTAGACCAATCACTCGACCAATCACTCGACCAACTACTGGACCAACTACTCGACCATCTACTCGACCAACTACTTGACCAACTACTCGACCAACTACTCGACCAACTACTCGACCAACTACTCGACCAATCACTCGACCAACTACTCGACCAACTTCTCGACCAACTACTCGACCAACTCCTCGTCCAACTTCTCGACCAACTACTCGACCAACTACTAGACCAACCACTCGACCGACCACTCGACCAATCACTCGACCAACGACTCAACCAACTACTCGACCAACTACTCGACCAACTACTCGTCCAACTACTCGACCAACTACTCGACCCACTACTCGACCAACTACTCAACCAACTACTCGACCAACTACTTGACCAACTACTCGCCCAATCACTCGACCAACTACTTGACCTGCTACTCGACCAACTACTCGACCAATCTCTCGACCAACTATTCGACCAACCACTCGACCGACCACTCGACCGACTACTCGACCAATCACTCGACCAACTACTCGACCAACTACTCGACCAACTACTCAACCAACTACTCGACCAACTACTCGACCAACTACTCGACCAACTACTCGACCAACTACTCGACCAATCGCTCGACCAACTACTCGACCAACCACTCGACCAACCAGTCGACCAACAAGTCGTCTTACTAGTCGTCCAACCAGTCGATTAACTACTCGACCACCTACTCGACCAATCACTCGACCAACTACTCGACCAACTACTCGACCAACTACTCGACCAACTACTCGACCAACTACTCGACCAACTACTTGACCAACTACTCGACCAACTACTCGACCAACTACTCGACCAACTACTCGACCAATCACTCGACCAACTACTCGACCAACTACTCGACAAACTACTCGACCAACTACTCGACCAACTACTCGACCAACTACTTGACCAACTACTCGACCAATCACTCGACCAACTACTCGATCAATCGCTCAACCAACTACTAGACCAACTACTCGACCAACTACTCGACCAACTACTCGACCAACTACTCGACCAACTACTCGACCAACTACTCGACCAACTACTCGACCAACTACTCGACCAACTACTCGACCAACTACTCGACCAACTACTCGGCCAACTACTCGACCAACTACTCGACTGACCACTCGACCGACTACTCGACCAATCACTCGACCAACTACTCGACCAACTTCTCGACCAACTACTCAACCAACTACTCGACCAACTACTCGACCAATCACTCGACCAACTACTCGACCAACTACTCGACCAACTACTCGACCAACTACTCGACCAACTATTCGACCAACTACTCGACCGACCACTCGACCGACTACTAGACCAATCACTCGACCAATCACTCGACCAACTACTCGACCAACTACTCGACCATCTACTCGACCAACTACTTGACCAACTACTCGACCAACTACTCGACCACCTACTCGACCAACTACTCGACCAATCACTCGACCAACTACTCGACCAACTATTCGACCCACTAGTCGACCAATCACTCTACCAACTACTCGACCAACTACTAGACCAACCACTCGACCGACCACTCGACCAATCACTCGACCAACGACTCAACCAACTACTCGACCAACTACTCGACCAACTACTCGTCCAACTACTCGACCAACTACTCGACCCACTACTGGACCAACTACTCAACCAACTACTCGACCAACCACTTGACCAACTACTCGCCCAATCACTCGACCAACTACTTGACCTGCTACTCGACCAACTACTCGACCAATCTCTCGACCAACTATTCGACCAACCACTCGACCGACCACTCGACCGACTACTCGACCAATCACTCGACCAACTACTCGACCAACTACTCGACCGACCACTCGACCGACTACTCGACCAACCACTCGACCGACCACTCGACCAATCACTCGACCAACGACTCAACCAACTACTCGACCAACTACTCGACCAACTACTCGTCCAACTACTCGACCAACTACTCGACCCACTACTCGACCAACTACTCAACCAACTACTCGACCAACTACTTGACCAACTACTCGCCCAATCACTCGACCAACTACTTGACCTGCTACTCGACCAACTACTCGACCAATCTCTCGACCAACTATTCGACCAACCACTCGACCGACCACTCGACCGACTACTCGACCAATCACTCGACCAATCACTCGACCAACTACTCGACCAACTACTCGACCAACTACTCGACCGACCACTCGACCGACTACTCGACCAATCACTCGACCAACTACTCGACCAACTACTCGACCAACTACTCAACCAACTACTCGACCAACTACTCGACCAACTACTCGACCAACTACTCGACCAATCGCTCGACCAACTACTCGACCAACCACTCGACCAACCAGTCGACCAACAAGTCGTCTTACTAGTCGTCCAACCAGTCGATTAACTACTCGACCAACTACTCGACCAATCACTCACCAACTACTCGACCAACTACTCGACCAACTACTCGACCAACTACTCGACCAACTACTCGACCAACTACTTGACCAACTACTCGACCAACTACTCGACCAACTACTCAACCAACTACTCGACCAACTACTTGACCAACTACTCGCCCAATCACTCGACCAACTACTTGACCTGCTACTCGACCAACTACTCGACCAATCTCTCGACCAACTATTCGACCAACCACTCGACCGACCACTCGACTGACTACTCGACCAATCACTCGACCAACTACTCGACCAACTACTCGACCAACTACTCGACCGACCACTCGACCGACTACTCGACCAATCACTCGACCAACTACTCGACCAACTACTCGACCAACTACTCAACCAACTACTCGACCAACTACTCGACCAACTACTCGACCAACTACTCGACCAATCGCTCGACCAACTACTCGACCAACCACTCGACCAACCAGTCGACCAACAAGTCGTCTTACTAGTCGTCCAACCAGTCGATTAACTACTCGACCAACTACTCGACCAATCACTCGACCAACTAATCGACCAACTACTCGACCATCTACTCGACCAACTACTTGACCAACTACTCGACCAACTACTCGACCAACTACTCGACCAACTTACGACCAATCACTCGACCAACTACTCGACCAACTACTCGACCCACTAGTCGACCAATCACTCTGCCAACTACTCGACCAACTACTAGACCAACCACTCGACCGACCACTCGACCAATTACTCGACCAACGACTCAACCAACTACTCGACCAACTACTCGACCAACTACTCGTCCAACTACTCGACCAACTACTCGACCCACTACTCGACCAACTACTCAACCAACTACTCGACCAACTACTTGACCAACTACTCGCCCAATCACTCGACCAACTACTCGACCAACTACTCGACCAACTACTCGACCAACTACTCGACCAACTACTCGACCAACTACTTGACCAACTACTCGACCAACTACTCGACCAACTACTCGACCAACTACTCGACCAATCACTCGACCAACTACTCGACCAACTACTCGACAAACTACTCGACCAACTACTCGACCAACTACTCGACCAACTACTTGACCAACTACTCGACCAATTACTCGACCAACTACTCGACCAATCGCTCAACCAACTACTAGACCAACTACTCGACCAACTACTCGACCAACTACTCGACCAACTACTCGAACAACTACTCGACCAACTACTCGACCAACTACTCGACCAACTACTCGACCAACTACTCGACCAACTACTCGACTGACCACTCGACTGACTACTCGACCAATCACTCGACCAACTACTCGACCAACTTCTCGACCAACTACTCAACCAACTACTCGACCAACTACTCGACCAACTTCTCGACCAACTACTCAACCAACTACTCGACCAACTACTCGACCAATCACTCGACCAACTACTCGACCAACTACTCGACCAACTACTCGACCAACTACTCGACCAACTACTCGACCAACTACTCGACCCACTACTCGACCAACTACTCAACCAACTACTCGACCAACTACTTGACCAACTACTCGCCCAATCACTCGACCAACTACTCGACCAACTACTCGACCAACTACTCGACCAACTACTCGACCAACTACTCGACCAACTACTTGACCAACTACTCGACCAACTACTCGACCAACTACTCGACCAACTACTCGACCAATCACTCGACCAACTACTCGACCAACTACTCGACAAACTACTCGACCAACTACTCGACCAACTACTCGACCAACTACTTGACCAACTACTCGACCAATCACTCGACCAACTACTCGACCAATCGCTCAACCAACTACTAGACCAACTACTCGACCAACTACTCGACCAACTACTCGACCAACTACTCGACCAACTACTCGACCAACTACTCGACCAACTACTCGACTGACCACTCGACCGACTACTCGACCAATCACTCGACCAACTACTCGACTAACTTCTCGACCAACTACTCAACCAACTACTCGACCAACTACTCGACCAATCACTCGACCAACTACTCGACCAACTACTCGACCAACTACTCGACCAACTACTCGACCAACTACTCGACCAACTATTCGACCAACTACTCGACCGACCACTCGACCGACTACTAGACCAATCACTCGACCAATCACTCGACCAACTCCTCGACCAACTACTCGACCATCTACTCGACCAACTACTTGACCAACTACTCGACCAACTACTCGACCAACTACTCGACCAACTACTCGACCAATCACTCGACCAACTACTCGACCAACTACTCGACCGACCACTCGACCGACTACTCGACCAATCGCTCGACCAACTACTCGACCAATCGCTCGACCAACTACTCGACCAACTACTCGACCAACTAGTCGACTAATCACTCTACCAACTACTCGACCAACTACTTGACCAACCACTCGACCGACCACTTGACCAATCACTCGACCAACGACTCAACCAACTACTCGACCAACTACTCGACCAACTACTCGTCCAACTACTCGACCAACTACTCGACCAACTACTCGACCATCTACTCGACCAACTACTTGACCAACTACTCGACCAACTACTCGACCAACTACTCGACCAACTACTCGACCAATCACTCGACCAACTACTCGACCAACTACTCGACCGACCACTCGACCGACTACTCGACCAATCGCTCGACCAACTACTCGACCAATCGCTCGACCAACTACTCGACCAACTACTCGACCAACTAGTCGACCAATCACTCTACCAACTACTCGACCAACTACTAGACCAACCACTCGACCGACCACTCGACCAACCAGTCGACCAACAAGTCGTCTTACTAGTCGTCCAACTACTCGACCAACTACTCGACCAACTACTCGACCAACTACTCGACCGACCACTCGACCGACTACTAGACCAACTATAATAATAATAATAATAATAATAAATCATTTAATCCATTCAAGAAAAAAAAAATTGCACACTAATTTATAAAATTGATAAACAAAGATAAAGTAATTACATCATAAAACAATTGAAAAAAAAAACGAACAAAATGACAAAAGGCAAAAAAAAAACAAAATACAAATAAACAAAATTAAAAGAAAGAACAAACACGTGTCACAAAGTGTTGCAATGTTGAATGGATAAGGCCTTTGCTCAGCTATGTGCTTATTACCTGTGGAGGAAATAAGCGCTGGTATTCTGCAAAAGCCTGTGCGTCAGTGCGTCAGTTGCAGCAGTAATAAATAAATAAACAAACAATTGTCGTACATATACAAGTTGAGTGGAAAAATACTTAGATATATCTATAATTCTAAACTAAAAAGAATAATAAAAAGACAAATAAATAATAATATTTATTGTTATACAAAAAAAAAATATAAAGAGCGATTTTAGTTAAAAAGCTACCTCGAAGTAAAATAATATAATATATTAACAACAAAAAAGTTCCGATGGATGTTCAACACAAGTGATGTTATCTAACTAACTAAGTGATGTTATCTAACTAGCGCATTTACATATCTTTTTGAACCTCCATCAAAAACAATCTCAGTTTGTTTTTGAAACTAAGTTTGGTGCGCGCGTTCTTAATGGGTGGCGGGATGTTGTTCCAACATTTGGTAGCCGCATATCGGAAGCCACCACGGAACGCAGCGGACTTATGCCGTTGTGTGCACAACTGTGGAAATCGTCGCCTTCGTTCTGGGCACCTGCTCTTTGTCCAAATTAGTTTATTGCAGAGGTATTTTGGGGCTTCTGATTTTATAACTTCAAAGAGGAGGCACGCCAGGTGAAGTTTCCTGCGGTAAACGATTCTTAAAATATTATGGTCATTCAAGAACGGCGTAACGTGGCTCCGTGGTGGTATCGAGAAACAAAACCGAGCACATGCATTTTGTACCCGTTGAATTAACTTTTCAGTCCTAGCATATAAACGAGGCCCATACACAGTATCTGAATAGTTTAATTTGGACAATACTAGGGCCTCTACTAGCTGGATACGAAGCCGTTCATTCAGGTATCGCCGAACTTTGTACAGCACTTTTAATCTGTAGAAACAGTTTCGTGTAACTTCCGAAATATGCTTTTCGTAGCGCAGGTTTGGGTCTAGCACTAATCCTAAATTCCTGGCTTCATACACACGCTCAACGACTTTGGACCCCAATCTAACCTGACAGTCTGATGGAATGTTATTCACCTGATACTGTGATCCAAAGACCATATATTTTGTCTTAGTAGGATTGAGAACGAGACAGCTGCTTTCGGACCAGTGGAGTATTCTGTCAAGGTCATCGTTAAGGGATCGTAAGGCGGAGGCCCATTCGCTATTCCTAAATGAAATATATATTTGTAAATCGTCGGCGTATAGGTGATATTTACAATTGTGTATACACTTAACGATATCCGCTGTATATAAGATAAAAAGAAGAGGAGAAAGGATAGTTCCCTGAGGAGTGCCTCTTTCAAGGGATCTGTATCCCGAGCGTCGCGTCTGACCGTTGTCCCGAGTTACTTCAACACATTGACCGCGGTTTGCGAGGAAGCTTTGAAACCACTGCACTGTATCTGATTTGAAACCGTAATATGACATCTTAGAAAGAAGCAGGGATATGTCTATACAATCAAAAGCCCTCGAAAAATCCAGAAGCACCAGCAATGTGCACATGCCTTCATCCTGAGCAGTGATAATGTTGTCGGTTACATCTAAAAGTGCCGTGGTGGTACTATGACCTTTCCTGAATCCAGATTGAAATTCAGGAAGCATGTTGTTAGTTTCCAGATAGTCAGTTAGCTGAAGCCAAACAACCTTTTCGACGATTTTAGATAGACATGAGAGTACACTGATAGGGCGAAGATCATTCAGCTCCTGAGGGTTAGGGTGTTTTGGCAAAGGTCGAATTATGGCAGTCTTCCATATTTTTGGGTATGTGGATTTTGTTATTGAACAGTTTACGATAGAAGTTATTGCTTTGAGCGATTGTGGTAGCGTCATAAGCAACATTTTCAGTGAAATACCATCAATACCCTCTGCATTCGATTTAAGATTAGTAACAATTTTGGAAATTAACAGCTCACTAACTGGCTGAAGGGAAAAGTAAGTATGAGTCGTATGTAGGTGTGTATTGAAATAACTCAGAGTGGACGAGTCGGCATGTGCGATTCCGGGTATATTTAAAAAGTGACTATTAATTATGTCAGGGTCAGCCAAATGTGAAGGCAAAGGGGTATCTTTGTTCGACGGCAATACAGTGGACTTTAAATTGCGCCATAGAATTTTAGGTCTATTTAAATTATTATTTATGTTATGATCAAAATATGCCCTTTTTTCGCTGTGAATAGAATTAATAACTAAAGTTTTTAAAGTTTTGTAATACATTTTATGCGAATCTTTTTTCGTTTTTAAGTACCGCTTGTGGGCCGCATTGCGAAGTTTCATCATCAATTTGATTGTGTCGGTTATCCACGGCTGCTTGTGCGCTTTAATCACAGTAGTTTTGATTGGGGCAAATACATCGAATAAACAATTGACGTAGGAATTGAAAGATAATACCTTATGATCAATATCGGGTATAAGCGTTATGTCGTCCCAGTTAATGGAATTTAAAGATAAATTAAAAGCTTCTAATGGTATATCTTTGATAGGTCTGTATTTAATTTTTTTCGCGCGTATCTTACTTCTTTCACTGTGCAATTCGCAAATTAACAGGGCATGATTACTCAGAGGTGCAACTGGTTCCACCTCAATCCGACGCGTTCTCACATTGGTACAAATAACATCAATCAAAGTTTGACTGTGATCCGTGAAGTGAGTAGGGGATGTGACCAGCTGCACCAAGTCCAAGCAGTTTAGGAATGTATTAAACTTAGCAACCTTTACATCATTAGCGGGGCGGAGCGCATCAATGTTAAAATCACCGAGGAGGACGATGTTATCGCAAAACGCTAACGAGTTTATTGATACAGTGACCGCGTCAAAAAAAGAATCGACGTCGAGCCAGGGCGGACGGTACGCAGTCCCGATAGCGAGCGTCTTGTTATCGACCTTAAGCGTTAACCACATTTGTTCGACAAAAATGAGTGAAGGTTCGACAGGATGAGTAAACACGCGGGCATTTATTCCGCGCTTTATGTAGAATCCGACCCCGCCACCTCTTCCGTTGCGTACGGTACGCGGGCGCGGCGCGTGCAGCAACCGGTAGCCGGCGGGGCGCGGGGCGCTGCTCTCCTCGCCCGCACGTAACCACGTCTCGCCCACTGCCATGACATCCATCGCGTGGCGCTCGACAAGTGCAATAAAGTCTTCACAGTATGTGTTTAGTGAGCCGACGTTAAGATAACCGAGCTTTAAAAATGACCTAAGGCCGGCTGATAAACTTACTCAATTTTAAGTTCAAATAACAGCGATTTAACGGGGACTTAGATAGAATACGGAAAAAGGTTCTGATCGGACTATTTCTAAAAAGATAATACATGATTTCCAATATACCATAGACTAGCGCAACAACATTATATAAGGATGTAGGATTACATGTACAAGAAAATAAACATTTTAAATAGTTCAAAATAAAATAGCAAAGAGCCCACCAAACACCACTGCAACTACTCGACCGACCACTCGACTGACCACTCGACCAATCACTCGACCAACTACTCGACCAACTACTCGACTAATTACTCAACCAACTACTCGACCAATCACTCGACCAACTACTCGACCAACTACTCGACCAACTACTCGACTCACTACTTGACCAACTACTCGATTAACTACTCGACCAACTACTCGACCAGCTACTCGACCAATCACTCGACCAACTACTCGACCAATTGCTCGACCAACTACTCGACCAACTACTCGACCGACCACTCGACCTACCACTCGGCCAATCCTTCGATTAACTACTCGACCAACTACTCGACCAACTACTCGCCAACTACTCGACCAACAACTCGACCAACTACTCGACCAACTACTCGACCAACTACTCGACCGACCACTCGACCAATCACTCGAACAAACACTCGACCAACTACTCGACCAACTACTTCACCAATCACTCGACCAACTACTCGACCAACTACTCGACTAACTACTCGACCAACTACTCGAGCAACTACTTGACCAACTACACGACCAATCACTCGACCAACTACTTGACCCACTACTCGTCCAATCGCTCGACCAAATACTCGACCAACTACTCGACCAATCACTCGACCAACTACTCGACCAACTACTGGAGCAATCACTCGACCAACTACTCGACCAACTACTCGACCGACCACTCGACTGACCACTCGACCAATCACTCGAACAACTACTCGACCAACTACTCGACCAACTAGTCGACTAATTACTCAACCAACTACTCGACCAATCACTCGACCAACTATTCGACCAACTACTCGACCAACTACTCGACCAACTACTCGACCAACTACTCGTCCAACTACTCGACCAACTACTCGACCAAGTACTAGACCAATCGCTCGACCAACTACTCGACCAACTACTCGACCAACTACTCGACCAATCACTCGACCAACTACTCGACCAACTACTGGAGCAATCACTCGACCAACTACTCGACCAGCCACTCGACCAACTACTCGACCAACTACTCGACCAACTACTCGACCAACTACTCGACCAACTACTCGACTAATTACTCAACCAACTACTCGACCAATCACTCGACCAACTACTCGACCAACTACTCGACCAACTACTCGACTCACTACTTGACCAACTACTCGATTAACTACTCGACCAACTACTCGACCAGCTACTCGACCAATCACTCGACCAACTACTCGACCAATTGCTCGACCAACTACTCGACCAACTACTCGACCGACCACTCGACCTACCACTCGGCCAATCCTTCGATTAACTACTCGACCAACTACTCGACCAACTACTCGCCAACTACTCGACCAACAACTCGACCAACTACTCGACCAACTACTCGACCAACTACTCGACCGACCACTCGACCAATCACTCGAACAAACACTCGACCAACTACTCGACCAACTACTCCACCAATCACTCGACCAACTACTCGACCAACTACTCGACTAACTACTCGACCAACTACTCGAGCAACTACTTGACCAACTACACGACCAATCACTCGACCAACTACTTGACCCACTACTCGTCCAATCGCTCGACCAAATACTCGACCAACTACTCGACCAATCACTCGACCAACTACTCGACCAACTACTGGAGCAATCACTCGACCAACTACTCGACCAACTACTCGACCGACCACTCGACTGACCACTCGACCAATCACTCGAACAACTACTCGACCAACTACTCGACCAACTAGTCGACTAATTACTCAACCAACTACTCGACCAATCACTCGACCAACTATTCGACCAACTACTCGACCAACTACTCGACCAACTACTCGACCAACTACTCGTCCAACTACTCGACCAACTACTCGACCAAGTACTAGACCAATCGCTCGACCAACTACTCGACCAACTACTCGACCAACTACTCGACCAATCACTCGACCAACTACTCGACCAACTACTGGAGCAATCACTCGACCAACTACTCGACCAGCCACTCGACCAACTACTCGACCAACTACTCGACCGACCACTCGACCGACCACTCAACCAATAACTCGAACAACTACTCGACCAGCTACTCGACCAATCACTCGACCAACTACTCGACCAATTGCTCGACCAACTACTCGACCAACTACTCGACCAACTACTCGACCGATCACTCGACCTACCACTCGGCCAATCCTTCGACCAACGACTCGACCACCTACTTGACCTACCACTCGACCAAGTACTCGACAAACTACTCGACCAACTACTCGACCAACTACTCGACCAACTACTCGACCAACTACTCGACCAACTACTCGACCAACTATTCGACCAACTACTCGACCGACCACTCGACCGACTACTAGACCAATCACTCGACCAATCACTCGACCAACTACTGGACCAACTACTCGACCATCTACTCGACCAACTACTTGACCAACTACTCGACCAACTACTCGACCAACTACTCGACCAACTACTCGACCAATCACTCGACCAACTACTCGACCAACTTCTCGACCAACTACTCGACCAACTCCTCGTCCAACTTCTCGACCAACTACTCGACCAACTACTAGACCAACCACTCGACCGACCACTCGACCAATCACTCGACCAACGACTCAACCAACTACTCGACCAACTACTCGACCAACTACTCGTCCAACTACTCGACCAACTACTCGACCCACTACTCGACCAACTACTCAACCAACTACTCGACCAACTACTTGACCAACTACTCGCCCAATCACTCGACCAACTACTTGACCTGCTACTCGACCAACTACTCGACCAATCTCTCGACCAACTATTCGACCAACCACTCGACCGACCACTCGACCGACTACTCGACCAATCACTCGACCAACTACTCGACCAACTACTCGACCAACTACTCAACCAACTACTCGACCAACTACTCGACCAACTACTCGACCAACTACTCGACCAACTACTCGACCAATCGCTCGACCAACTACTCGACCAACCACTCGACCAACCAGTCGACCAACAAGTCGTCTTACTAGTCGTCCAACCAGTCGATTAACTACTCGACCACCTACTCGACCAATCACTCGACCAACTACTCGACCAACTACTCGACCAACTACTCGACCAACTACTCGACCAACTACTCGACCAACTACTTGACCAACTACTCGACCAACTACTCGACCAACTACTCGACCAACTACTCGACCAATCACTCGACCAACTACTCGACCAACTACTCGACAAACTACTCGACCAACTACTCGACCAACTACTCGACCAACTACTTGACCAACTACTCGACCAATCACTCGACCAACTACTCGATCAATCGCTCAACCAACTACTAGACCAACTACTCGACCAACTACTCGACCAACTACTCGACCAACTACTCGACCAACTACTCGACCAACTACTCGACCAACTACTCGACCAACTACTCGACCAACTACTCGACCAACTACTCGACCAACTACTCGGCCAACTACTCGACCAACTACTCGACTGACCACTCGACCGACTACTCGACCAATCACTCGACCAACTACTCGACCAACTTCTCGACCAACTACTCAACCAACTACTCGACCAACTACTCGACCAATCACTCGACCAACTACTCGACCAACTACTCGACCAACTACTCGACCAACTACTCGACCAACTATTCGACCAACTACTCGACCGACCACTCGACCGACTACTAGACCAATCACTCGACCAATCACTCGACCAACTACTCGACCAACTACTCGACCATCTACTCGACCAACTACTTGACCAACTACTCGACCAACTACTCGACCACCTACTCGACCAACTACTCGACCAATCACTCGACCAACTACTCGACCAACTATTCGACCCACTAGTCGACCAATCACTCTACCAACTACTCGACCAACTACTAGACCAACCACTCGACCGACCACTCGACCAATCACTCGACCAACGACTCAACCAACTACTCGACCAACTACTCGACCAACTACTCGTCCAACTACTCGACCAACTACTCGACCCACTACTGGACCAACTACTCAACCAACTACTCGACCAACTACTTGACCAACTACTCGCCCAATCACTCGACCAACTACTTGACCTGCTACTCGACCAACTACTCGACCAATCTCTCGACCAACTATTCGACCAACCACTCGACCGACCACTCGACCGACTACTCGACCAATCACTCGACCAACTACTCGACCAACTACTCGACCAACTACTCGACCGACCACTCGACCGACTACTCGACCAACCACTCGACCGACCACTCGACCAATCACTCGACCAACGACTCAACCAACTACTCGACCAACTACTCGACCAACTACTCGTCCAACTACTCGACCAACTACTCGACCCACTACTCGACCAACTACTCAACCAACTACTCGACCAACTACTTGACCAACTACTCGCCCAATCACTCGACCAACTACTTGACCTGCTACTCGACCAACTACTCGACCAATCTCTCGACCAACTATTCGACCAACCACTCGACCGACCACTCGACCGACTACTCGACCAATCACTCGACCAATCACTCGACCAACTACTCGACCAACTACTCGACCAACTACTCGACCGACCACTCGACCGACTACTCGACCAATCACTCGACCAACTACTCGACCAACTACTCGACCAACTACTCAACCAACTACTCGACCAACTACTCGACCAACTACTCGACCAACTACTCGACCAATCGCTCGACCAACTACTCGACCAACCACTCGACCAACCAGTCGACCAACAAGTCGTCTTACTAGTCGTCCAACCAGTCGATTAACTACTCGACCAACTACTCGACCAATCACTCACCAACTACTCGACCAACTACTCGACCAACTACTCGACCAACTACTCGACCAACTACTCGACCAACTACTTGACCAACTACTCGACCAACTACTCGACCAACTACTCAACCAACTACTCGACCAACTACTTGACCAACTACTCGCCCAATCACTCGACCAACTACTTGACCTGCTACTCGACCAACTACTCGACCAATCTCTCGACCAACTATTCGACCAACCACTCGACCGACCACTCGACCGACTACTCGACCAATCACTCGACCAACTACTCGACCAACTACTCGACCAACTACTCGACCGACCACTCGACCGACTACTCGACCAATCACTAGACCAACTACTCGACCAACTACTCGACCAACTACTCAACCAACTACTCGACCATCTACTCGACCAACTACTCGACCAACTACTCGACCAATCGCTCGACCAACTACTCGACCAACCACTCGACCAACCAGTCGACCAACAAGTCGTCTTACTAGTCGTCCAACCAGTCGATTAACTACTCGACCAACTACTCGACCAATCACTCGACCAACTAATCGACCAACTACTCGACCATCTACTCGACCAACTACTTGACCAACTACTCGACCAACTACTCGACCAACTACTCGACCAACTTACGACCAATCACTCGACCAACTACTCGACCAACTACTCGACCCACTAGTCGACCAATCACTCTGCCAACTACTCGACCAACTACTAGACCAACCACTCGACCGACCACTCGACCAATTACTCGACCAACGACTCAACCAACTACTCGACCAACTACTCGACCAACTACTCGTCCAACTACTCGACCAACTACTCGACCCACTACTCGACCAACTACTCAACCAACTACTCGACCAACTACTTGACCAACTACTCGCCCAATCACTCGACCAACTACTCGACCAACTACTCGACCAACTACTCGACCAACTACTCGACCAACTACTCGACCAACTACTTGACCAACTACTCGACCAACTACTCGACCAACTACTCGACCAACTACTCGACCAATCACTCGACCAACTACTCGACCAACTACTCGACAAACTACTCGACCAACTACTCGACCAACTACTCGACCAACTACTTGACCAACTACTCGACCAATCACTCGACCAACTACTCGACCAATCGCTCAACCAACTACTAGACCAACTACTCGACCAACTACTCGACCAACTACTCGACCAACTACTCGAACAACTACTCGACCAACTACTCGACCAACTACTCGACCAACTACTCGACCAACTACTCGACCAACTACTCGACTGACCACTCGACTGACTACTCGACCAATCACTCGACCAACTACTCGACCAACTTCTCGACCAACTACTCAACCAACTACTCGACCAACTACTCGACCAACTTCTCGACCAACTACTCAACCAACTACTCGACCAACTACTCGACCAATCACTCGACCAACTACTCGACCAACTACTCGACCAAATACTCGACCAACTACTCGACCAACTACTCGACCAACTACTCGACCCACTACTCGACCAACTACTCAACCAACTACTCGACCAACTACTTGACCAACTACTCGCCCAATCACTCGACCAACTACTCGACCAACTACTCGACCAACTACTCGACCAACTACTCGACCAACTACTCGACCAACTACTTGACCAACTACTCGACCAACTACTCGACCAACTACTCGACCAACTACTCGACCAATCACTCGACCAACTACTCGACCAACTACTCGACAAACTACTCGACCAACTACTCGACCAACTACTCGACCGACCACTCGACCGACTACTCGACCAATCGCTCGACCAACTACTCGACCAATCGCTCGACCAACTACTCGACCAACTACTCGACCAACTAGTCGGCTAATCACTCTACCAACTACTCGACCAACTACTCGACCAACCACTCGACCGACCACTTGACCAATCACTCGACCAACGACTCAACCAACTACTCGACCAACTACTCGACCAACTACTCGTCCAACTACTCGACCAACTACTCGACCAACTACTCGACCATCTACTCGACCAACTACTTGACCAACTACTCGACCAACTACTCGACCAACTACTCGACCAACTACTCGACCAATCACTCGACCAACTACTCGACCAACTACTCGACCGACCACTCGACCGACTACTCGACCAATCGCTCGACCAACTACTCGACCAATCGCTCGACCAACTACTCGACCAACTACTCGACCAACTAGTCGACCAATCACTCTACCAACTACTCGACCAACTACTAGACCAACCACTCGACCGACCACTCGACCAATCACTCGACCAACGACTCAACCAACTACTCGACCAACCAGTCGACCAACAAGTCGTCTTACTAGTCGTCCAATCACTCGACCAACTACTCGACCAACTACTCGACCAACTTCTCGACCAACTACTCGACCAACTACTCGACCGATCACTCGACCGACTACTCGACCAATCGCTCGACCAATCATTCGACCAACTACTTGACCAACTACTCGACCAACTACTCGACCAACTACTCGACCAACTACTCGACCAATCACTCGACCAACTACTCGACCGACTACTCGACCAATCACTCGACCAACTACTCGACCAACTACTCGACCAACTACTCGACCAACTACTCGACCGACCACTCGACCGACTACTCGACCAATCACTCGACCAACTACTCGACCAACTACTCGACCAACTACTCAACCAACTACTCGACCAACTACTCGACCAACTACTCGACCAACTACTCGACCAATCGCTCGACCAACTACTCGACCCACCACTCGACCAACCAGTCGACCAACTACTCGACCAACTACTCGACCATCTACTCGACCAACTGCTTGACCAACTACTCGACCAACTACTCGACCAACTACTCGACCAACTACTCGACCAACTACTCAACCAACTACTCGACCAACTTCTCGACCAACTACTCGACCAACTACTCGACCGATCACTCGACCGACTACTCGACCAATCGCTCGACCAATCACTCGACCAACTACTTGACCAAGTACTCGACCGATCACTCGACCGACTACTCGACCAATCGCTCGACCAATCACTCGACCAACTACTTGACCAAGTACTCGACCAACTACTCGACCAACTACTCGACCAACTACTCGACCAACTACTCGACCAACTACTCGACCGACCACTCGACCGACTACTCGACCAATCACTCGACCAACTACTCGACCAACTACTCGACCAACTACTAGACCAACTACTCGACCAACTTCTCGACCAACTACTCGACCAACTACTCGACCGATCACTCGACCGACTACTCGACCAATCGCTCGACCAATCACTCGACCAACTACTTGACCAAGTACTCGACCAACTACTCGACCAACTACTCGACCAACTACTCGACCAATCACTCGACCAACTACTCGACCGACTACTCGACCAATCACTCGACCAACTACTCGACCAACTACTCGACCAACTACTCGATCAACTACTCGACCGACCACTCGACCGACTACTCGACCAATCACTCGACCAACTACTCGACCAACTACTCGACCAACTACTCAACCAACTACTCGACCAACTACTCGACCAACTACTCGACCAACTACTCGACCAATCGCTCGACCAACTACTCGACCCACCACTCGACCAACCAGTCGACCAACTACTCGACCAACTACTCGACCATCTACTCGACCAACTACTTGACCAACTACTCGACCAACTACTCGACCAACTACTCGACCAACTACTCGACCAATCACTCGACCAACTACTCGACCAACTACTCGACTAACTACTCGACCAATAACTCGACCAATTACTCGACCGACTACTCGACCAAACACTCAACCAACTACTCGACCAACTACTCGACCAACTACTCGACCAACTACTCGACCGACCCCTCGACCGACTACTCGACCAATCACTCGACCAATTACTCGACCAACTACTCGACCAACTACTCAACCAACTACTCGACCAACTACTCGACCAACTACTCGACCAACTACTCGACCAATCGCTCGACCAACTACTCGACCCACCACTCGACCAACCAGTCGACCAACAAGTCGTCTTACTAGTCGTCCAATCACTCGACCAACTACTCGACCAACTACTCGACCAACTACTCGACCAACTACTCGACCAACTACTCGACCAATCACTCGACCAACTACTCGACCAACTACTCGACTAATTACTCAACCAACTACTCGACCAATCACTTGACCAACTACTCGACCAACTACTCGACCAACTACTCGACCAACTACTCGACCAACTACTCGACCAACTACTCGACCATCTACTCGACCAACTACTTGACCAACTACTCGACCAACTACTCGACCAACTACTCGACCAACTACTCGACCAATCACTCGACCAACTACTCGACCAACTACTCGACCGACCACTCGACCGACTACTCGACCAATCGCTCGACCAACTACTCGACCAATCGCTCGACCAACTACTCGACCAACTAGTCGACCAATCACTCTACCAACTACTCGAACAACTACTAGACCAACCACTCGACCGACCACTCGACCAATCACTCGACCAACGACTCAACCAACTACTCGACCAACTACTCGACCAACCAGTCGACCAACAAGTCGTCTTACTAGTCGTCCAATCACTCGACCAACTACTCGATCAACTACTCGACCAACTTCTCGACCAACTACTCGACCAACTACTCGACCAACTACTCGACCGATCACTCGACCGACTACTCGACCAATCGCTCGACCAATCACTCGACCAACTACTTGACCAACTACTCGACCAACTACTCGACCAACTACTTGACCAACTACTCGACCAACTACTCGACCAATCACTCGACCAACTACTCGACCGACTACTCGACCAATCACTCGACCAACTACTCGACCAACTACTCGACCAACTACTCGACCAACTACTCGACCGACCACTCGACCGACTACTCGACCAATCACTCGACCAACTACTCGACCAACTACTCGACCAACTACTCAACCAACTACTCGACCAACTACTCGACCAACTACTCGACCAACTACTCGACCAATCGCTCGACCAACTACTCGACCCACCACTCGACCAACCAGTCGACCAACTACTCGACCAACTACTCGACCATCTACTCGACCAACTACTTGACCAACTACTCGACCAACTACTCGACCAACTACTCGACCAACTACTCGACCAATCACTCGACCAACTTCTCGACCAACTACTCGACTAAATACTCGACCAATCACTCGACCAACTACTCGACCGACTACTCGACCAAACACTCGACCAACTACTCGACCAACTACTCGACCAACTACTCGACCAACTACTCGACAGACCACTCGACCGACTACTCGACCAATCACTCGACCAACTACTCGACCAACTACTCGACCAACTACTCAACCAACTACTCGACCAACTACTCGACCAACTACTCGACCAACTACTCGACCAATCGCTCGACCAACTACTCGACCCACCACTCGACCAACCAGTCGACCAACAAGTCGTCTTACTAGTCGTCCAATCACTCGACCAACTACTCGACCAACTACTCGACCAACTACTCGACCAACTACTCGACCAACTACTCGACCAATCACTCGACCAACTACTCGACCAACTTCTCGACCGACCACTCGACCGACTACTCGACCAATAACTCGACCAACTACTCGACCAACTACTCGACCAACTACTCAACCAACTACTCGACCAACTACTCGACCAACTACTCGACCAATCACTCGACCAACTACTCGACCAACTACTGGAGCAATCACTCGACCAACTACTCGACCAACTACTCAACCAGTCACTCGACCAACTACTCGACCAACTACTGGAGCAATCACTCGACCAACTACTCGACCAACTACTCGACCAACTACTCGACCAACTACTCGAGCGACCACTCGACTGACCACTCGACCAATCACTCGACCAACTACTCGACCAACTACTCGACCAACTACTCGACTAATTACTCAACCAACTACTCGACCAATCACTCGACCAACTATTCGACCAACTACTCGACCAACTACTCGACCAACAACTCGACCAACTACTCGTCCAACTACTCGACCAACTACTCGACCAACTACTCGACCAATCGCTCGACCAACTACTCGACCAACTACTCGACCAACTACTCGACCAATCACTCGACCAACTACTCGACCAACTACTGGAGCAATCACTCGACCAACTACTCGACCAATCACTCGACTAACTACTCGACCAATCACTCGACCAACTACTCGACCGACTACTCGACCAAACACTCGACCGACTACTCGACCAACTACTCGACCAACTACTCGACCAACTACTCGACCAACTACTCGACCAACTACTCGACCGACCACTCGACCGACTACTCGACCAATCACTCGACCAACTACTCGACCAACTACTCGACCAACTACTCAACCAACTATTCGACCAACTACTCGACCAACTACTCGACCAACTACTCGACCAATCGCTCGACCAACTACTCGACCCACCACTCGACCAACCAGTCGACCAACAAGTCGTCTTACTAGTCGTCCAATCACTCGACCAACTACTCGACCAACTACTCGACCAACTACTCGACCAACTACTCGACCAACTACTCGACCAATCACTCGACCAACTACTCGACCAACTTCTCGACCGACCACTCGACCGACTACTCGACCAATAACTCGACCAACTACTCGACCAACTACTCGACCAACTACTCAACCAACTACTCGACCATCTACTCGACCAACTACTCGACCAATCACTCGACCAACTACTCGACCAACTACTGGAGCAATCACTCGACCAACTACTCGACCAACTACTCGACCAACTACTCAACCAATCACTCGACCAACTACTCGACCAACTACTGGAGCAATCACTCGACCAACTACTCGACCAACTACTCGACCAACTACTCGACCAACTACTCGAGCGACCACTCGACTGACCACTCGACCAACTACTCGACCAACAACTCGACCAACTACTCGTCCATCTACTCGACCAACTACTCGACCAACTACTCGACCAATTGCTCGACCAATTACTCGACCAACTACTCGACCAACTACTCGACCAATCACTCGACCAACTACTCGACCAACTACTGGAGCAATCACTCGACCAACTACTCGACCAGCTATTTGACCAATTACTCGACCAACGACTCGACCAACTACTCGACCGACCACTCGACCGACTACTCGACCAATCGCTCGACCAACTACTCGACCAATCGCTCGACCAACTACTCGACCAACTAGTCGACCAATCACTCAACCAACTACTCGACCAACTACTAGACCAACCACTCGACCGACCACTCGACCAATCACTCGACCAACGACTCAACCAACTACTCGACCAACCAGTCGACCAACAAGTCGTCTTACTAGTCGTCCAATCACTCGACCAACTACTCGACCAACTACTGGAGCAATCACTCGACCAACTACTCGACCAACTACTCGACCAACTACTCAACCAATCACTCGACCAACTACTCGACCAACTACTGGAGCAATCACTCGACCAACTACTCGACCAACTACTCGACCAACTACTCGACCAACTACTCGAGCGACCACTCGACTGACCACTCGACCAATCACTCGACCAACTACTCGACCAACTACTCGACCAACTACTCGACTAATTACTCAACCAACTACTCGACCAATCACTCGACCAACTATTCGACCAACTACTCGACCAACTACTCGACCAACAACTCGACCAACTACTCGTCCATCTACTCGACCAACTACTCGACCAACTACTCGACCAATTGCTCGACCAATTACTCGACCAACTACTCGACCAACTACTCGACCAATCACTCGACCAACTACTCGACCAACTACTGGAGCAATCACTCGACCAACTACTCGACCAGCTATTTGACCAATTACTCGACCAACGACTCGACCAACTACTCGACCGACCACTCGACCGACTACTCGACCAATCGCTCGACCAACTACTCGACCAATCGCTCGACCAACTACTCGACCAACTAGTCGACCAATCACTCAACCAACTACTCGACCAACTACTAGACCAACCACTCGACCGACCACTCGACCAATCACTCGACCAACGACTCAACCAACTACTCGACCAACCAGTCGACCAACAAGTCGTCTTACTAGTCGTCCAATCACTCGACCAACTACTCGACCAACTACTCGACCAACTTCTCGACCAACTACTCGACCAACTACTCGACCGATCACTCGACCGACTACTCGACCAATCGCTCGACCAATCATTCGACCAACTACTTGACCAACTACTCGACCAACTACTCGACCAACTACTTGACCAACTACTCGACCAACTACTCGACCAACTACTCGACCAACTACTCGACCAATCACTCGACCAACTACTAGACCGACTACTTGACCAATCACTCGACCAACTACTCGACCAACTACTCGACCAACTACTCGACCAACTACTCGACCGACCACTCGACCGACTACTCGACCAATCACTCGACCAACTACTCGACCAACTACTCGACCAACTACTCAACCAACTACTCGACCAACTACTCGACCAACTACTCGACCAACTACTCGACCAATCGCTCGACCAACTACTCGACCCACCACTCGACCAACCAGTCGACCAACTACTCGACCAACTACTCGACCATCTACTCGACCAACTACTTGACCAACTACTCGACCAACTACTCGACCAACTACTCGACCAACTACTCGACCAACTACTCAACCAACTACTCGACCAACTTCTCGACCAACTACTCGACCAACTACTAGACCAACTACTCGACCAACTACTCGACCAATTGCTCGACCAATTACTCGACCAACTACTCGACCAACTACTCGACCAATCACTCGACCAACTACTCGACCAACTACTGGAGCAATCACTCGACCAACTACTCGACCAGCTATTTGACCAATTACTCGACCAACGACTCGACCAACTACTCGACCGACCACTCGACCGACTACTCGACCAATCGCTCGACCAACTACTCGACCAACTAGTCGACCAATCACTCAACCAACTACTCGACCAACTACTAGACCAACCACTCGACCGACCACTCGACCAATCACTCGACCAACGACTCAACCAACTACTCGACCAACCAGTCGACCAACAAGTCGTCTTACTAGTCGTCCAATCACTCGACCAACTACTCGACCAACTACTCGACCAACTTCTCGACCAACTACTCGACCAACTACTCGACCGATCACTCGACCGACTACTCGACCAATCGCTCGACCAATCATTCGACCAACTACTTGACCAACTACTCGACCAACTACTCGACCAACTACTTGACCAACTACTCGACCAACTACTCGACCAACTACTCGACCAACTACTCGACCAATCACTCGACCAACTACTAGACCGACTACTCGACCAATCACTCGACCAACTACTCGACCAACTACTCGACCAACTACTCGACCAACTACTCGACCGACCACTCGACCGACTACTCGACCAATCACTCGACCAACTACTCGACCAACTACTCGACCAACTACTCAACCAACTACTCGACCAACTACTCGACCAACTACTCGACCAACTACTCGACCAATCGCTCGACCAACTACTCGACCCACCACTCGACCAACCAGTCGACCAACTACTCGACCAACTACTCGACCATCTACTCGACCAACTACTTGACCAACTACTCGACCAACTACTCGACCAACTACTCGACCAACTACTCGACCAACTACTCAACCAACTACTCGACCAACTTCTCGACCAACTACTCGACCAACTACTCGACCAACTACTCGACCAACTACTCGACCAACTACTCGAGCGACCACTCGACTGACCACTCGACCAATCACTCGACCAACTACTCGACCAACTACTCGACCAACTACTCGACTAATTACTCAACCAACTACTCGACCAATCACTCGACCAACTATTCGACCAACTACTCGACCAACTACTCGACCAACAACTCGACCAACTACTCGTCCAACTACTCGACCAACTACTCGACCAACTACTCGACAGATCGCTCGACCAACTACTCGACCAACTACTCGACCAACTACTCGACCAATCACTCGACCAACTACTCGACCAACTACTGGAGCAATTACTCGACCAACGACTCGACCGACCACTCGACCGACCACTCGACCAATAACTCCAACAACTACTCGACCAACTACTCGACCAACTACTCGACCAATCAATCACTCGACCAACTACTCGACCAACTACTCGACCAACTACTCGACCATCTACTCGACCAACTACTCGACCAACTACTCGACCAATTACTCGACCGACCACTCGACCGTCTACTCGACCAATCACTCGACCAACTACTCGACCAACTACTCGACCAACTACTCAACCAATTACTCGACGAACTACTCGACCAATCACTCGACCAACTACTCAACCAACTACTCGACCAACTACTCGACCAACTACTCGACCAACTACTCGACCAATCGCTCGACCAACTACTCGACCAACCACTCGACCAACCAGTCGACCAACAAGTCGTCTTACTAGTCGTCCAACCAGTCGATTAACTACTCGACCATCTACTCGACCAATCACTCGACCAACTACTCGACCAACTACTCGACCAACTACTCGACCAACTACTCGACCAACTACTCGACCAACTACTTGACCAACTACTCGACCAACTACTCGACCAACTACTCGACCAACTACTCGACCAATCACTCGACCAACTACTCGACCAACTACTCGACAAACTACTCGACCAACTACTCGACCAACTACTCGACCAACTACTTGACCAACTACTCGACCAATCACTCGACCAACTACTCGACCAATCGCTCAACCAACTACTAGACCAACTACTCGACCAACTACTCGACCAACTACTCGACCAACTACTCGACCAACTACTCGACCAACTACTCGACCAACTACTCGACCAACTACTCGACCAACTACTCGACCAACTACTCGACCAACTACTCGACCAACTACTCGACCAACTACTCGACCAACTACTCGGCCAACTACTCGACCAACTACTCGACTGACCACTCGACCGACTACTCGACCAATCACTCGACCAACTACTCGACCAACTTCTCGACCAACTACTCAACCAACTACTCGACCAACTACTCGACCAATCACTCGACCAACTACTCGACCAACTACTCGACCAACTACTCGACCAACTACTCGACCAACTATTCGACCAACTACTCGACCGACCACTCGACCGACTACTAGACAAATCACTCGACCAATCACTCGACCAACTACTCGACCAACTACTCGACCATCTACTCGACCAACTACTTGACCAACTACTCGACCAACTACTCGACCAACTACTCGACCAACTACTCGACCAATCACTCGACCAACTACTCGACCAACTACTCGACCCACTAGTCGACCAATCACTCTACCAACTACTCGACCAACTACTAGACCAACCACTCGACCGACCACTCGACCGACTACTAGACCAATCACTCGACCAATCACTCGACCAACTCCTCGACCAACTACTCGACCATCTACTCGACCAACTACTTGACCAACTACTCGACCAACTACTCGACCAACTACTCGACCAACTACTCGACCAATCATTCGACCAACTACTCGACCAACTACTCGACCGACCACTCGACCGACTACTCGACCAATCGCTCGACCAACTACTCGACCAATCGCTCGACCAACTACTCGACCAACTAGTCGACCAATCACTCTACCAACTACTCGACCAACTACTAGACCAACCACTCGACCGACCACTCGACCAATCACTCGACCAACGACTCAACCAACTACTCGACCAACTACTCGACCAACTACTCGACCCACTACTCGACCAACTACTCAACCAACTACTCGACCAACTACTTGACCAACTACTCGCCCAATCACTCGACCAACTACTTGACCTGCTACTCGACCAACTACTCGACCAATCTCTCGACCAACTATTCGACCAACCACTCGACCGACCACTCGACCGACTACTCGACCAATCACTCGACCAACTACTCGACCAACTACTCGACCAACTACTCGACCGACCACTCGACCGACTACTCGACCAATCACTCGACCAACTACTCGACCAACTACTCGACCAACTACTCAACCAACTACTCGACCAACTACTCGACCAACTACTCGACCAACTACTCGACCAATCGCTCGACCAACTACTCGACCAACCACTCGACCAACCAGTCGACCAACAAGTCGTCTTACTAGTCGTCCAACCAGTCGATTAACTACTCGACCAACTACTCGACCAATCACTCGACCAACTACTCGACCAACTACTCGACCAACTACTCGACCAACTACTCGACCAACTACTCGACCAACTACTTGACCAACTACTCGACCAACTACTCGACCAACTACTCGACCAACTACTCGACCAATCACTCGACCAACTACTCGACCAACTACTCGACAAACTACTCGACCAACTACTCGACCAACTACCCGACCAACTACTTGACCAACTACTCGACCAATCACTCGACCAACTACTTGACCAACTACTCGACCAACTACTCGACCAACTACTTGACCAACTACTCGACCAACTACTCGACCAACTACTCGACCAATCACTCGACCAACTACTCGACCGACTACTCGACCAATCACTCGACCAACTACTCGACCAACTACTCGACCAACTACTCGACCAACTACTCGACCGAGCACTCGACCGACTACTCGACCAATCACTCGACCAACTACTCGACCAACTACTCGACCAACTACTCAACCAACTACTCGACCAACTACTCGACCAACTACTCGACCAACTACTCGACCAATCGCTCGACCAACTACTCGACCCACCACTCGACCAACCAGTCGACCAACTACTCGACCAACTACTCGACCATCTACTCGACCAACTACTTGACCGACTACTCGACCAAACACTCGACCAACTACTCGACCAACTACTCGACCAACTACTCGACCAACTACTCGACCGACCACTCGACCGACTACTCGACCAATCACTCGACCAACTACTCGACCAACTACTCGACCAACTACTCAACCAACTACTCGACCAACTACTCGACCAACTACTCGACCAACTACTCGACCAATCGCTCGACCAACTACTCGACCCACCACTCGACCAACCAGTCGACCAACAAGTCGTCTTACTAGTCGTCCAATCACTCGACCAACTACTCGACCAACTACTCGACCAACTACTCGACCAACTACTCGACCAACTACTCGACCAATCACTCGACCAACTACTCGACCAACTACTCGACCAACTACTCGACCAACTACTCGACCAACTACTCGGCCAACTACTCGACCAACTACT